>VDFB02275502.1:183577-239663 GCA_007258455.2 Sequoia sempervirens
AATTTTATTATTAACCTTGGGTACTAGACAACCTAGGCTAGTTCAATAATCGAATCATGATAAGGCTATAGTATTGCTATAATTTGTTTAGAGTGTGGGAAGCCATATTTGGAAAACTTATACCAATAAGGATTAAAGACCACTTTTTAATGAGTGTAACACATTACAAAAGGTTGAGTTCCAACAAGTGCACTTTAATCCTAAAATTAAAATAAAGAACAATTTTTATCTCTTGTATAGTCAAGGGGATTTCTCTCTGTTTTTGAGGGAAAAATATAGAAAGTGGAATTTGATCTCAAACCCTTACACTCACTCAATCACATCAACTTATGAAATATAAAGTATGTTAGTTTAAAAACAAGTAAATAATTTACATGGCATTCCAAAGGTTGAATTGGGGAAAAGGAAAAACCATTATTTTATGATATTTTTGACAAAACCAAAAGTTTAGTTTTTTAAAAAAAATGAATGTATGCAGATTCAAAGAATTTTGTGGTACACACTCCAATGTGTGTCCACTATACTTATTAATATAATGGGAAATATATTTGGGATTGACATAGTTACCTTTTGAGATATAAGCAATATGGACTTATTACATCATTATTGGAAGAAATAAATACGTGTATAAAGTGGTTTGACATCATATTATTCTAGCTTGAACTATTTTTTTATTTGAATGTGTAAACTTTTTTTGATAAAAAAAATTATACAATCAAATATTGAAACAATTCAAGCTAATATTAAGGGTTGTGGAAATCTTATGACTTTAATCATTTTATTCTAATGCGCTCACTTAATGACAAATGTGGAGATTAACTCCAATTTTGTGTTGAAATTTGACAAAGATAATAGAACCAAGAGGTCTAGTCATTGGATCAATAGATTACTCCTAAGACGTTTAGTAGAAGAAAGAAATGTCTCCAAGATCAAACACTTGTCAAATGTAGTGTATCAACTTGAATTTACTTGGAGTGAGCATGACATAATCCTTCACCATCTTCATATTGTTACAAGAAAGCAGAGTCATTGTAATCTAAGGAAATTGGAGATCACATAAAATTCAACACAACCATATTATTTCACAACTAGCACTAACGATACTGATTCATATTTAGTTTCAAAGGAATATAAAATAATAGTGTGCTTGATCTTACCCCACCTCAAATTAATTCCTAAACTCAAAGAAATGTAGCCCTTAGTTTATCACCAAGTATTAACTAAACTATCTCAATCAAAATCTACACAACGTGTCAAGTTTAAACCTTATGTCCTCTAATAGAGAATGTCAAAGTCAAGAATACGTTTGACACATTGCAACATATGTTTTGTTGCTTGCCAATGAACAAGTTTTGTTTGTGCCAAAAACTAAGAAAGATAACTAACAACAAAACAAAGATCCAATCATGTGGATATAAGATATATCAAACTACCCGCCAATTATATGTAGATGAATTATCAATTGGTGATAAAGCATCATCAATTAACAACTTAATCCAACCTCCATAGGGGTAGAGGAAGGATTGCAATCTCTTATCAAAAGACATTTTTAAATATTCATAGGCGTATTTCAAAAATTTATCACCATGTTTCAACTAAACTGCCTAAATCAAACTCTACATAGCATACCAATCTCAAACCTTATGTCTCTAATAGAGAGAAAAAATTATATTAATGTCCACATATGACTAAAAGCAAGTCAATGGGACTCAAGAGAAGAAACTATAGAGAATGTCGAAGTCAAGAATACCTTTGACATATTGCAACATACATTTTGTTGCTTGCCAATAAACAAGCTTTGTCTATGCCAAAATTTGAGAAAGATAACTAACAAAAAAATGATTTGATCATGTGGATCTAAGATAAACAAAACTACCACCAATTATATGTAGAGTGATGCACCAATCTATGATCGTTTATCATAAGTTAACAATTTCATCCAACTTCCATAGATTCCATGGAAGGATTACAATTTCTCATTAAAAACATTCCAAAAGATGCATAGCATACTTCACCTGAGCCATGAAAATGAGATGGTAATGTTGCAAGAATTCTATTTTCCAAGCAATATTATAGGAAACCAAGATATTTATGATCAAGAGCTGCTCACTGGTGCCACAATAAATGGTTGGTCAATTTGTGATATCATAATGGATACTTGAGATAAAATTAATATTTTAACTAAGGATGTCTAGATAAAAATGTGATATCTTGCAATGCACCCATCTCAAAATATATTATTCATGGCCAAGAAAACAAGAGCTCAACCATCCCATTCACGGGTTAATAATGAAGAAAATTAATGGTGGACAAGAAAAGACAAAAAAACCTAAGGATAGAGTTAAATTAACTTTGATGGAGCTTCAAAAGGGAATCTTAGGGGAGCAAGTGCAAGCTATGTGATAACATATGGCTATAGTAATTTTGGAAGATGGTGTTCCAAATATTATGAGGTAAAAACTAGTAGTGAAGTTGAGTTGGAAGCCATCCTAACAATTCTTCAAACTACATGTGGTAGGGTGTAGAAATGTAGAAATTCAAGGGGATTCTCAAAGAGTAATTAATGTGGTGAACTTTATTTTTCCCTACTTGGAAGCTCAGGGCAATTCTATAAGAAGGTATATATTGGAAAGATAAGTTTGAGCAAAACCAAGTACTATATTGTTACGTTGGTCATTTTCCATGGCCTATCAAAGTCTCTACCTCCAATTATGTGCATAATGATTAGCAATAGTGCTTAAGGCAAATATCTCACTTTACACATATAATTTTATACATTAGCATTTAGTGCAAATAATCAATAAATAGGGAGCCAACATGTGTCATGTAGAGTAATAATGGTAAGGGGTATTGTGTTGGCTTATGCTTGTGGTGTCATTTGTTGGTTAAATTTGATGTCAGTATTTACTAAAGCTTTTTTCTTTAGATTCTTATTGTGTTATAGTGTTAATGGCAAGGGATAGTTGCTCTCATAACCTATTTAGGCATGGGAAGGTATTGTGTAATGTCCCCTTCTTGCATTTGAGCTGTGGGGTTGTCCATTAACCTATTCTAAAGTTCCCATAGGCTAGTTGTAGTTGATTAGGGGACACAGTGGCTAGCATTGGGCTCAATGTTGGTTTTTTGGCAGAACTTTCTATTTATAGCAGTGGCCAGTTTGCAATGCTTACTATTTATAGTAAGCCGCATGGCATCTCAGTGAACTTCAATTTTGTGCCAATTTGTGTTTTGGTGAGTACTTACTATTTTGAGTAGTTGCTATTTATAGTAAGTCTATTTCGGGTAACTAGTCCCAGACCCATATTACTTCAGCAATGTTATTCCTAAGGTGGTGTTGGATACTCTAAGGTTGGATTATTTAATATTTGATTTTTATCAGCCACTTAAGTTATTTTAATAAAGCAACTTTATAATTTAAGTGAAGGGGTAGGTGGTGATTGTAAAAAGCACCTTGGGGCCTAATATAATAACTTAACATTGTTTTAGAAGGAAACAAAAGCAAAATAGTTTCCTTATGAGCATGGATGCCCAAGGGAGGTATAAGGTGTTTTTATTTATTAAATTTTAGAATGCTCATGATAGGGGGCATTGATATTGGAGGGAAGGAGAATTTCGAACCTAAAGTTGCTCTAATTCCCCTCTCACTTTCTATAAAGCTTCATTTTGGCTCTTATTTGCTCATCTTCGAATTGGCAACTTAACAGGATGTTGTTGAAATGACTCTAGTGTGTTTTGGCTGTGTGTTGAGGACGAAAATCCTCATCGTATTGAGCTGGTTTTGATGGTGAAAGATCCACCCTAGCCATATTTGAGTGATTCCATCCAGGGATCACTCTATGCTATAACAAAGGTCTGATTTACTGAAATTTGGGTTATGAAAGATGAAGATTTATGTGGTATTTTGATTTGGATTTGTTGGTGTGAGTGTGGTTTGAAGTTTGAATCATTTTGTAAGTGTTTGGTAGGCATTTATGGAGTGTTTTCTGAGGTTTGATATACTTTATTGGAAGTTATGGAAACTTGGATTTTACCAGTGGCTGAAGGAAAAATCTATTCATAACTCTATTTGTGTTTGGATCCTTGTTCTGGGTATTGTTGTATTGGATTCCTCATTCATAGGTACCATCTTTCAAGATATCATTTGGGGGTTTTAGTGAAGATTTGATTTTTAGAGAAAAATCACCCTCTCTAGGGGTCGTACCATTTTGGTGCATTATTGGAAGGGGTTTGTTGTTGTATAAACCTCACTATCAGTTCATTTACAATGTCTGAGTACCTGCTTGGAGGTGTTGGAACTCATAGGGGCCTTGGCAAGTCACCATTGAGGACCTTGGAGGAGATTAATGTTGTATTGTTGTTATAAGTCTTTTACTAGGTCTAAAACTTCATATTTCAGGTCTGATATAGCATTGTACGTATTTGATTTCAATCTGAAAACAAATGCTCTTAATATATGTTGCTATCTCTATTGAAAGGCATTGTTATCTATTGTTCCCTCTTTATTTGCAATATTCTCTATGTTGTTATGCTTCATTGAAAAATGCATTTGAAACATTCACAAACACATCAAAAAAACAAACAACATACAGTGAGTTTCAAAAAAATCAGGGGTGTACGTTGCAGTGGTATCAGACTCACTCTTTCTAGTCAGCCTATGTTAGTCATATGCAATTAGAACCTTTTGTTCTATGAGTGAGAGAGCTTAAAGTATTTTTAGAGGGAGTTAAAGAAAGGACGGTGGCAACCCCCATCCACTCTTGAAGGTCAAACTATCTCAGGGGTTCTTAAGGCTCATTGGGAGTCTTCATAGGGTATAAAGATGCAACAAGATCCACCAGGTGAAGGGGAAAGAAGTAACATGACTGATAGGGAAAAAGGTAGATCAAGATCAGTGAATTTAGGAGGTAGGATGGAGAAGAAGTTCGACACTATGATGGACATGATGTCTCAAGTTTTGGGGAAGATTGGGCAGAACGTTGTGGTTCATGCTACTCCTAACACTACATAGGGTAACCAAACACAAAATGGAGATAGTAGTTCCACATATCAACAGGGGGACAATGGTGGACAACATACTACAGTGGGATCAAACACTTTTTCCAAACATTTCCAGCCCTCTTTCTTATCTAAGGTGATACCACAGCCTGACCAAGATTCTTCCTTACCTTTTGTGGACAACTTAAGGGAAGAATATGCAAAATATGACACTCTTTCTGAAGATATCAAGGAAAACTTGTCTTACGATGAGTTCTTGGATCAAGAGAGGAAGAGAAGTGGTGGTAGAGTTGATCATAGAGGACCAGCGGTGCAGAGAGACTTACAACAGGCTATTGGCAAGGTAACATTTGCCCACTTTGACAGGAGTGACAAGTGCACAACGAGGGCTTGGGTACAGAAGCTTGACAATTACTTGGCCCTTAGACCAATGGTAGAGGATGAGGCAATTAAGTTTTTCACTCTACATCTTGATAGGTAGCATACGAGTGGTGGTACCATGGCCTTGTTACCTTGGGTCATAGGTCTATCACTTTAAATGATGAGTTTACCACTAAGCTCATCGAGAGGTTTGATAAGAAAGACCTTGAGATACGTTTCAGAGAGCTGACCCAACTGAAGCAATATGGCACTGTCGAAGCTTACATAGCAGAATTTTAGAGACTCTTACTAATGGTTTCAGGGGTTACAGAGAGAAGATTGGTGGTTTTATTCCGTGAGGGACTTATGGAGCCACTTAGAGGATGGATTAAGGCTTTTGAACCTCCAACTTTGTAGGAGGCCATGAAGAAAGAAAGAAGTATGGAGTGGGTTGTCCCTAAGACAAAATTTCAGTCCAAGCCATTCATGCACAAGAATGACAAGAAACCATTCACTAAGGACACCAATCAGTAGAAAAAATTAGTCACTAGGATTGATGGCGACACTCTAAATGACGTTAGGAAGAAGAATCTATGCTTCAAATGTAAAGAGCCTTGGTATAGAGATCATATGTGTGCCACAAAGGGGAAGATGCATTAGATAGAGTACTATTCAACAGAGGAAAGTGTATCAGAAAGTTCAGACCAACAATCTGATTTGGATGAGAAAGAAGAGGAAGAGCCTCTTGAAAAGGTTGAAAAAGAGGAGACAAAAGAGGGGAAGCTTTCCCAACTTTATAGCTTCCAAAAAAATGAGTCTTTGTGCATTAGAGGAGTCCTTAAGGGACAGTAGTTGGTAGCCTTGATTGATTTAGGGACTACACATAATTTTATTGACGAGGGACTTATAGCACGTAGGGGACTCCAGACACAAGAGGTTGATGGTTTTAGAGTGATGGTTGTAGATGGTTTCACCATTACTTGTATTACAATGATTCCTCAGCTCAACCTTCAGTTAGGTAATTATGAAGTCAAGGATGAATTCTATGTGGTTAGAATTGGGGACACAAAGGAAAGTGCATCAGGAAGTTCAAACCAACAATCTGATTTCAATGAGAAAGAAGAGGAAGAGCCTCCTAAAGAGGTTGAAAAAGAGGAGACAAAAGAGGGGAAGCTTGCCTAACTTTATAGCTTCCAAAAGAACGAGTCTTTGCACATTAGAGGATTCCTTAAGGGACAGTAGTTGGTAGCCTTGATTGATTTAGGGGCTACACATAATTTTATTGATGAGGGACTCGTAGCACACAGGGGACTCTAGACACAGGAGGTTAATGGTTGCAGATGGTTTCACCATTACTTATATACGATGATTCCTCAGCTCAGCCTTCTGTTGGGTAATTATGAAGTCAAGGATGACTTCTATGTGGTTAGCATTGGGGACACAAATGCAATGATGGGTATTCAGTGGTTACATTTTCTAGGTGAGATCACTCTCAATTTTAGACTTTGGAGTTGAAGCTTAAATTAAAGGGTAAGAATGTTGATTTGAGAGTGATATCTAATGGTGGGCGTCACGTTGTTTCCTTCAAGTGTATGGAGAATCCTTTTAGACATCATCAAGTGGAGTGCATAGTAGAGTGCATAGTTATGCCCACAGCTACAGAGGAGGAGAAGTGTTCATATCCACCTAACATATAGGCTTTGCTTTCCAAGTAAAGCAATATTTTTGGAAGTAAACCCCCAAGCAAGCCTCCTGATAGAGGCATAGAGCATATCATTGAGTTAGAGGGGACTAATCCTATTATCAATACACCATACAAGCACCCTAAGAGACATAAGGACGAGATAGAAAAGAAAATCAAGGAGCTTCTGGATATGGGACATATTAGGTTGAGTAAGATTCCATTTGCTTCCTCAATGATGCTAGTGAAGAAGAAAGATGGAACTATGTGCATGTGCATAGATTACAGGGCACTTAATAAGAAGACTATAAAAAATAGGTATCCCATCCCACAGATTGATGAGCTACATGGAGCAATCTATTTTTCAAAAAATAAACTTGAGGTCAAGTTATCATCAAATCGGAGTTAGAAGAGACATTGCGAAAACAACATTCAAATGCCACTTTGGTCACTTCGATTTCCTTGTTATGCCCTTCAGATTGACTAATGCTCTTGCCACATTTCAGTCTTGCATGAACAAAATTTCCAGTCAGCAATTGCGTAAGTTTGTCTTGATATTCTTTGATGATATTCTTATTTATAGTAGATCATGGGAGGAGCACTTGAGGCATTTGGATAAGGTCTTGAGTATCTTGGAGAGCGAGTCCCTATTTGCAAAGGAGTCCAAGTGTGAGTTTGGCATGACAAAGTTGTATCTTGGGCATATTATCAATTCTAAGGGAGTTAGCATTGATCCTGAAAAGATCAAGGCTATTCTTGATTAGTCTCCACCTACAAACCTCACATAGTTGAAGGGATTCTTTTGGTTTTGTGGTTTCTACAGGAAGTTTGTCAAAGGATCTTCATAGTTGGCTGCCCCACTCATTGATTTGACCAAGAAGGGGGCATTTGTTTGGTTTGAAACAACACAACAATCCTTTGATAGATTCAAATAGTTGATGAGTTTATGCCTAGTTCTAGCCATTCCTAATTTCTCTAAGCCTTTTGAGCTTGAATGTGATTCCTCGAGTGAAGGCATAGGAGTTGTCCTCATGTAGAATAAGCATCCAATAGCTTTCAAGAGCAAGAAGTTGAGAGGAGGTGAGAGAGCTTACTCCATTTATGACAAGGAGATGTTGGCGATCATGCACATCCTTGCCAAGTTTAGACTATATCTTGTTGGGGGAAAATTTGTAGTGAAAATTGATCATAACAGCCTCAAGTACTTTCTTAGTCAGAGGGATCTTAATGAGAGGCAACATAAATGGGTAAACAAACTTCAGGGGTATGACTTTGACATTGAATATGTCAAAGGGAAAAAAATGTAGTGGTTGATGCTTTGTCTAGGAGGCCACATTTGTGTTCCATCTCAATCATATCAGCAGATTGGAAGGATAAAATAGAGGCCGATTATGCCAAGAGTGCACTAGCCAACAATATTATTGATGGGTCATTATAGGATGATAAGTACCAGGTAAGGGATGGTCTTATTTATTACAAGGATAGAATATGGTTAGCTCTTGAATCTAAGGTGAAAGTGCACATATTTAAGGCTTTTCATGACATTCCTATGGCTGGTCATCCTCAATATTATAAGACATACAGGGAAATTCGTGAGAGATTCTCATGGAAAAGGATGAAGGATGATATTCTCAAGTATGTCTATGAATGCCAAGTATGCCAACAAAACAAAAATGAGCATACTAATCCTATTGGTTTATTACATCCCCAACCCATTCCTACTTAGAAATGGGAAAATATATCAATGGACTTCATCATAGGGCTTCCTAAGGTGCAGGGAAAGGTCATATATGGTGGATAGATTGACTAAATTTGCTCACTTTTTTGCCATATCAGTAGGGTTTACAACGGTACAGGTGGCAGATTTATTTTTCAGAGAGGTGTTTGAACTTCATGGAACACCTAAGACCATCATCAATGATAGGGACATCAAGTTTATGAGTTTTTTTTGGTAGGATTTATTCAGATTATGTGGTACGAAGTTGACCCTTGGCACTAGTTACCACCCTCAGACTGATGGGAAAACATAGGTGGTGAAAAAATGGGTGGAAGGCTACTTGCACAACTATGTTTCAAGGCAACAAAAGGCGTGGATTAAGTGGTTACAATTAGGAGAGTTCTGCTACAACTCTACCTTCCATATGTCTATCAAGATGTCTCTGTTTATGGTATTATATGGCTACGAAGCTCCTAGCTTCGTTGATTTACTTTTTGGAGATTACAAAGTGCCCAGAGCCAAGGATCTTCTTTTCGAGAGTCAAGACATCATGAGGTCTCTATGAGAGAACATACAACATGCTCAAAATCAGGACAAGTTTTATACTGATCAACATTGCATTGAGCGAGTTTTTGAGGTTAGGGACATGGTTTATTTGAGGTTGCAACCTTATAGCTAGTCCACTCTCAAGAAGAGTGGGTTAGAAAAGCTCAAGCCTCATTGTTATGGTCCTTCAAAGCCACCAAGATGATTGGAGAGGTGGCCTATGAGTTGGAGCTACCTGAGAGTAGCAAGGTACATAATGTCTTCCATGTTTCTCGCTTGAAGAAGGCACTTGGTCAAAATGTGGTTCCTTCTATAGAGTTGTCTTCTTTGAATAAGGAAGGCTAGCTAATCTTGATTCCAGAGGCTATATTGGGGGTCTGGGAGCATACTTTGCAGAGAAGAGTGATTAAGGAGTATTTGGTTAAGTGGAAGAATTTGCCAGTGGAGGATGATAGTTGGGAGAGTGAGTAGATTTTACAACATCCAGAGTTATGATTGCTTGAAGGAAAGCAATCTTGGGGAGGGAAGACTGTAATGTCCCCTTCTCACACTTGAGCAGTAGGGTTGTCCATTAGCCTATTCCAGTGTTCTCATAGGCTAGTTATAGTTGATTAGGCAACTTAGTGGCTAGCATTGGGCTCAATGTGTTATCTATTAGTTTCCCTCTTTATTTGCAATATTCTTTATGTTGTTATGCTTCATTGAAAAAACACATTTGAAGCATTCACAAAGACATCAGCAAAACAGACAAATAGCATATAGTGAGTTTCAAAAAAATCAGGGGTGTATGTTACATATTGGATCATAGGCTTAAGAAAATGTTCAATTATAATTGTGTTGGGAATTTAAACGTTATCAAAACTATCCTTAGTCTCGTGCCATTAAAGGACAATAGTAGGGTGCATTAAAGCACAATAAAAGATGATTTCTTAGAATAGTTGGAAACTGGCTCAATGGAAAATACGATAGTATTATAGGGTGTTGTCACAATAGTGTGTCTCATTTTTGGGACATCCTTATTTTTTTTTTGAAATCACTTATTTTTAGAAAAACTAATGATTGAAGCCTTGAGAGGTTCCATCTAAAGGGTTTTAATTGAAGAGCGTTAGATAAGACCCCCTTTGATAAAACCCCTCTAGTATTAAATCTTTGATTGAACCCCTCTAGTATTAAATCATACCCACAATGGAGTCTCCTTCACACCTATCAAAATGCTGGCAAGAAAAAACTTTTTCTTTACCTTTTGAGGGGGTAAATAAAGTCATTTAGAAATTATATTTTGCAAAATCGTAGCCCTCAAAATGATCTTTCCAACAAGTATAGTTTTGATATGTTTTCATTTTATCATGTATTTAATTTTCAATTTTTATTGAACATAGGTTTTTTTACTAAACATCATGTTCTTCGCTCTACAGAGGTGGAAAAATAGTAAACCATTATTAAAAAAAATAACAAATACCTTTGTACTAGGTATTTATGTCCTTGTTTGACCCAAAAAAAAAGGATTTCGATATATACACAAGTTATATTTGACAACATACACCTATGTCCAAATTATAGTTACAGTGACTTCAAAATTTAATTTTTATTTTAAACAAAAAAACATGTAACAAAAAATTATGAAAATTATCCTTGCCCTAGATATTGATGTTATTAATCTATATTTTAAAAATTAGAATTTCATCCTTTCTAGAAAAAAAATTATGTTTGACGACATAAACGTTACTTTCTAAAAATGTTGTTTACTATTCATAACTAGTTATTAAAGGAGATGTTGAAATATTTATGATTTATTTTAGATTTAAAATATATATATATATTTAGAATTTACACACAAATTGCCACAAATCACTAGTTTGCATCATCTTCAAATTCTTATCGGTTTAGTTGCTATAGGTCTCAAAAGGTGAAGATTCAATTAAAAATGTTGATATAAATGTCCATCTTGGCCAAAAAGTAGAACACAATATTGTGATTTCACCCTATAAAGTTTACTTGAACTTCTAACTTGTGTTGCTTCAAAGGAGGATTTTCTCTAGGATGAGATGGTAGGAAAAAAAACAAGCTCTCCATTGGCAGATGATAAGGCCAATGTGTCAATGAGTGTTTCAAAGATAGTTATTAAGGCAATGGATGAGACAATCCAAGAGTTAAAGATGGATGTTCAAAAATTAGAAAGAATTTGTCATATGGTCATGAATCGTATGGCAATCTCTCAATATAACAAGAAAATGCAACTCACTATTGGTTATACAATGAAACTATTTTGGTGCAACACAATGTTTTTCACACATGCTTATACTTGGGAAATTCATTGGTGTTGTTGTCCTTACACAATGTTTTTCACACATGCTTATACTTGGGAAATTCATTGGTGTTGTTGTCCTTTGTGTAGAGCACTAAAATCATATTGTACTTCACTTATTTTGGTTTTAAACAATAGACATTATTGCCTACTTTAGACCTTCCTAACTCAAAGAATTCATCTTATGAAGGTTTGTTATGTAAACTTTGATAGTTTACTCTCAATGTGGGTTCAAGACAACAAACTTGGGCATGCTTTGGTTCATCATTCAGTGACCCTTCGAGTTTGAATAATAAGTGTCCCTGCTAGTCTTCATTGTTGTATCAGATTAGCATAGAGGGGACATGGGAGATCCATATGGTGTTATGTTGGTGAGTTTGTTGAACTCTTGCAAAGGATTGCTTTCCTTTTTGCAAGAAGATTGAAGGAGTTCGCACCTGCAGTCATGACTGTGCATGACACCTTGAGGAGGTATATTGAGGAGTATGGTTTTGGGTTAAACATATATGTCTTCCAATTGCCCAGGATCATGTTAAGTATAGGGATTGCAGCTATGGACCTTACTAAGATGCTTCAGTGGGAGATGTTTCATACTATAGGTTTCACCCCTTATAGGTATCTCAATTTGGGATTTTATGATGATTACATTTTTGGGTTCGTGGAAAGGAAAGTGCAATATGGACATGATGGATTGTCAGTAATGATCAGAGTGGCGCAGCGTCAACACGGTGGATCTTTTTGCAATCTAGCAATTGTTGGGAATGACAAAGGCGATGTTAGCTTTTTGGGGTTTGCTCCTATGGTTCCTCAGTTTGGCTATTTCAAAGAGCAATTCTCTAAGGAGTTGACTAAGTTTATGCAATATTGGATTGCTCTTCTTACAAGCGGTTTTTAGGAGGTCTCTTGTATTGGTAACTTGCAGGACAGTACCTTGAGAAGATGGTGCTATAAATCTCTGAGGTTGTCTTGGGACCCTGAGATCATTCTTGGTTTCAATTTTGATCAATTTGATGATTGCAAGGTTCTATTGGCAATGCTTGAGGACAACCAATATTTGGGAAGGGTGAACTGTAATGTCCCCATTTTCAAGTTCTCTAATAGTGTAGTAGTCGCTGACTTTCTAGGTTGGTGTCAACATGTCTAGAGGGGTAATTTGATGGTAGCAATGAGCACAAGTGGTTTTAAATAGTCATATGACACTTTCATATGTTATTTCTGGCTTTTGGTTTGGGCTCCAAGATTCTTGGAGGGAGCGTCTATTTTTAGTAAGTCACTTAATTAGGTTAGTTTATCATCTTTTATCATCGAGATCACTCCTAAATAGTCAGATTTCAATTATGATGCATTTCGGCCATTTCCGCTAATTGGGTGTAATATTGAGCTATATTTAATTAATTTCACCAAGGTTGCCTTTTTAATTAAATAAATTTATCTGACACCTCAGTGTTATAGCTTTTTGGAAAGAGGATGGAAAGTTTTAAATGATGGGACACTTAAAAGTGACTTTAGGTGCCGAAAGTGTCTTAAAAATAAATTAAATCACTTTTTGGAGGTAAAAGGCTTAATAAATTAATAAAGTGATTTTTAAAAGGGAGTTTTTGGAAAGCCCTAAAAAGTTTATAAAAAGAAGTTTTGAGCTCATTTCTCATTCATGCTTGAATGGATATTTGGTTTCTTCTTGTTGGAGTTGTTTCTCTTCTTCTTGGTTTGTAAGGATGAAACCCCTTACAAGCAACATTCTCCACGTTGTTGGAAGACACAATTTGGAGGATTTCTCAATGATTTCACATAGGGATCACCACTGCACTTCATTGTTCATTTACATTTCTATATTGGGTAGACATTGTTGATTGAAGAGTGGTAGATTGGAGGACTTGGAGGTTTATTTGTTGTTCATTCTTTCTCTATTGCTAGCCATATCACTCCCATTCCTTGCCGTACCTGCGTAGGGAAACGCGAGGCTTGTTTATTGTTGGACGCCTAGGGTTTATGACAATTTATTACTATGTTGAGGGTGCCTAGAGTTGGAGATTAGGTTTGTATCATTTGGGAGCATCTATATTCAGTCTTGGAGGTGTGGTGTCCAATCTTTGGAGGTTGCAGGGGCTGTTTGCAAGTGCAAAAAATTGTCAAAGTCAAAAAAAAAATTGAGTATGTTTAAGTAGGTATGTAATGTCATTTAATGAGCTAGGTTGCTCCTACATTTGAGAAAACATGTTTTTTTCAACTCAAAAATTAAATGTAGAATTTTTAGCTTCATGTATTTCTGAAAATTGACATTTTTTTGAGTTATTAAATTGCTGCAAGTTAATTTATTATCTGTACTTTATTTGTCATCTCAAAACCATTTAAAAAAAAAACCAAAACAAAATAAACAAAGGCAAAACAAGGCTACATATTACAACTTACTGGTCCATGTGACTACACCCATACCAATAGTGAAAACAACCAAAAGTGGACTTCCTGTCATCAACAAAACCTGCCCAATTTGAATTTGTAAACCCAACCAGCCTCGAATCTTTGCTTCTCCTATACAGAATGCCAAAGTCAAGTGTCCCTTTCACATATCTTAGTCCCCACTTCGCTACAACCCAGTGTTCTACCTTTGGGGTTGTCATAAAACAAAAAAATGTAACATAATTCAAATCAGGTCTAGTAGTTGTAAGATAAGGCTACCCACTAGTTGCCTAAATGTTGGCCCATTGATCACTTTTGAGTCAATTTTGGATGAAAGCTTCAATCCTTTCTCCATAGGTGTAGACAAGATTTTGTGATCCGTCATTCTAAACTTGTCTTGCAAACTTTGGGCATATTTAGACTAAGAAACAAAAATACCACCATTTGTCTACCAAACCTCTACACCTAGGAAATAATGTAGGAGGCCTACGACTATCATGTTAAAAGCCTTTATATAAATTACATTTGATTTCTTCAATTAAATGTGCATCACTACCTGTAATGATGATATCATCCACACAAATGACCAAAAGGATGATTTCATTGCCTATGCTTTTGACGTATAAATTTGGACCTGAAGAAATTTGTTGGAATCCTTATTGATCCAAATACCTATAAATCTTTATGTACCATGCATTGGGTGCTTGTTTCAGGCCATAAAGAGCCTTCTTTAGTTTGTATACCTAATGCTCCTTTCTTGCAACCTAAAAACCTTGAAGTTGAGTCATGTACACTTCCTCCTCTAAGTCACCATTGAGGAAGGCACTGTTCATGTCCATTTGATGGACTTTCCAACTAAACTCCGCTGCCATGGCTAGAACTAACCAAATGGTGCTCATCTTTGCTATGGGAGCAAAGGTTTCCTCATGATCAATACCTTCTCTCTACGAGAACCCTTTAGCCACCAACCGTGCTTTGTACTTGCAGTGTACCATCATCTTTGTACTTGAGTTTGTACACTCATTTGCAACCAATGGGTTTCTTCCCTGGTGGAAGATTTGAAAGATCCCAAGTATTATTTATCTAAGACTTTGATGTTCATTTTCCATGGCCTTTTCCCATTCATGTTTATATTTTTCCTAAGCAAACACTTGTGGTTCACACTCCCTAAAAATTGGCCATAAGAGCAAAGTTAATTGTGTTCTGCTTGCTCTTGCCTCTAGATGATCAACCCGGGACGATTTCTTCATCCTGAACATCACCAATGAGTTTTTCCCACCACTAAGGTCTCTTTGTAGAAAACCCTTCTTCCAAATTAGTGTTATCATGACTTAGGCTTCCTATTTTTGTGTCATTTGGATGCTAATCAAGGTTATCATAAAAACAAAATAGTACTAGATTGGGAGATTCCACATGTTTAGAGTCATCAGATTACCCCCATCCAGGTGTAGCTAATGGAAGCAGAACACCTAAATCTTTAGCCTTCAAAGGATGATCTTCAGTACTCTTTCTGTTAGAAAAGAGCTGAAAAGGCACAACTTCTTCATCAATCACCACAACCCTGTTGAATGTTAAGCAGTCAATGTCCACATCAATCATCTTGTAGGCTTTATGATTTTCACTATACCCTTTAAGCATTAAATTCTAACTCTTGTAGTACAATTTGGTTCTTTTCATATCAAGAATCCAGACATATGCAGTAGAACCGAAAACCTTTAGATGGCTCACCTTTGGTTTCCTCCTTCACTGCTTGTGTCGAAGACTTATTGAAAAGATAAACCACAGTGTAAACTACCTCTGCCCAAAACTTCTTGGGAACATTCTTGTTCTCCATCATTCATTGAGCCATCTTTGTGGTAGTATGGTTTCATTCTTAACTACTCCATTTTGTTGTGGAGTGTACAGTGTGGTAAACATTCTTTTGATGCCATGTTTAGCACAAAAGTTGTGGAATTCTTTAAAACAAAATTTGCCTCCATTATCAAATCTAAGAGTGGTTATGGCACAATCAGACTCTTTTCTACTAAGGTCTTGAACTTTTTAAACTCATTAAACACCTCGAATTTTAATTTTAGAAAATATACCCATATTTTCCTATTAAAATCATCCACAAACAATAGAAAATACCTGCACCTAGTGGCTAATGCCGTGTTCATTGGTCCACAAAGATTTGTATGAACCAATTGTAGGACTCTCTTCACTCTCCAAGCTTGTCCATCATCATAGGGTGTTGTATGTTATTTCCCAACTTGGGAAGCCCCACACACACCCTGTATTTGTTATTGAATGTTAGGAATGCCATCTACCAAGTTCTCTTGGGCCAATTGAGAGAGGTAGGACAAATTGAGGTGCCCATACTATTGATGCCAAAGAGTAGTAATGGTTGATGCACTCTTGGCTACCAATGCATGTTCCCTGACTTGTCCATTTTTAACTAATCTATACAGTCCATGATTTTCTACACCAAAAGAAATAGTCTTCTTGGTATCCTTGTCAATGCTACTACATCTGTGTTTGTTGAAAATGACATCTAAATTAGGACTATGTCACATAATCTGACTTACTCAAAGTAGATTGAGCTCCATTCCAGGTACGTAGCACACATTGAGAAAAATAGACTTTTTCCCTCCAAAGGTTAGTTACACAATCCCGCTGCCTTCAATCATGTACTTCTCACCACCACCAAAGATCACTGAATCAGAGCAAGGAGTGTACTCTGTGAACTAGTCTTGCCTATTGGTGAAGTGATGTGATGCTCCTAAATCCATGTACCATGTAGATTACTTTGACTGATCTACTGGTCTTTGGGCCATGAAGGCATATAAAGTTGATGCCTTCTCTTCCAAATGCTTTGCGACATGAGCATTCTATTGATTCTATTAAGGCCTTCCTTGGTTGGATTTTTGTCCAGTCAACCTCTTTCTGTAGTGCTTCTTCATATGACCCAACTTACCACACTAATGACATGTAATGTTTTTCAAATTGTTTGTTGCATCCTACATTGTGACCTTGTCCTTTCTTGTGTGACCATTTGCCTGTGACTTTGTCGTTGACTAAAAATGCTTGTTCCACACTCGTTTCACTATTGCTACCAAACTGTTTCTTCCATCTATCTTGTTGTAAGAGCTTATTGCGTAGCCCTTAAAACTTCAAGTCAACATCTATAACAATGATATTGAGTGTCTCAATGAAATGCTCATAAGCAAGTGGTAAGCTTTTCAATGTGATTATCACCATGTCCTCTTCTTCCATCTTTTGACCAATGGCTGACAACTAATCCTTGATGTCCTTGATCTTGAGTAAATGCTCCTACAAGGACATTTTCTCATCCATTGTGATCGAAAAAACATACTCTTCAAAAAGAAGGCCCTACCTTTATCTGAAGTTTCATGATAGTCACACATATGCTTCCAAATCTTAGTTGAAGTTGTCACTATTTGGACTTTAGGAAGCATGGCATCAATCATTGATAATTTGATCAACATGATTGATTCTCTGTCACATTTATCAAACATGTCCTGGTCTTTACTCACAACTGTTGGTTGTGAAGAGCACATAGGAAATACTGAGAGGGAGGGTGAATCAGTATTTCAAAAAATTTAAAACTTTAAACCAGATTTAACATGTAAATCAGAAATCAGAACATTAAGAGCATCAACAAAGACCATTAACAAAATAAACACCAGGATTATGTGGAAAACCCTTTCAGGTAAAAAACCACAGAAAAATATTGCTTTTATTTATCTCCAAAGGGTACCAACCCTATTACATAAGTGAGCACCAACTCACTGGAAGCACCAACTTCGATTTCATTTAGTGAGCACCTACCCACCGAGAGTACCAACTCTCCTTCGAAGCACTAACTCCAAACTTTGAATACAAATCTACAAAGCACTTTTTCAAGCAATGCCTTCACATGAACTGTGAGGCCTTTTTTCACTTGCAGCCTTCATTCAAACACAGTTACAATGCAATCACATCAACTGAGTAATCTGCTACAAGGATGAAAAACCCTTTGTCTTTGTCACACCCAACTCAAACAAAAACAACCCTCTTCAAAAGGAAAGCTCCACCCAAGTCACCCACACACCTTGGCATAGAATGTCTCGTGATTTTTATCACACAACCAACAGATACTAAGAAGCACCAAAACAAGTAACAGCTTTGACACTTACACAAAGCTTTTGCTCATCTTCATACAACCTCCAAAACCTTACATAGTTCTCATCAAAAGATAGAAGCTATAACATATTTTAAACTCATGATGCCCTTCATTCAGGGCACCATGCTAAAATGAGAACACTGAATCTCCATATGCTGCCTTTAGACATAACAAGAACATCATCTGAGCATTTATAAAGACTTTATATCATATGATGTCATACGATGCCACTAAAATGGCAAACTCCACACAAAACATCCTACAAAAAGTTTCATGTGGCCATAGCTCTTTTCACAAACTTCTAGTGCATTTTTTTTATGCTAGAGACTTGCATACATTCATGCACAAGTCGATGCCAAGAAAAATTCCAAGTGAATTCAAAAGACTCCCACAAATACTCTTCAGCATTAGCCTTGGTCAAAGATCCTCTTCACAAGCATACTACTATCGCCCTTCCATTCCACACAAGCAACAAAAATTAATTCACACTACAGAAACTGACACCACTCCACCAAAATTAAATCCCCCTGAAGAAAATACATCTTCCATATACAAGTATATGCCGCTAAAAGCCACCCAAAATTAGGAAATTCACAATAAATTTATAAGCCGACTAGGTAACACCAGAAGACAAGCATTTAAATAATTTTTCTGTAACCACAGGAGAAAACCAACGCACAGGAGTCACACTTCAAGACATAATTAATACTGATAAAAAAAAACACTTCCTCGTGAATATTATCAAAGACATCTCATCACACGCACAACAATAATGTTTTTTAAAAAATGTCTCTGTTCAAATTGAAACCGCCACTCCTCTAAAAATGAGTTCGCTACCATGATGAATTTCTGAAGCTGTGATTATAATAAACCTGATAAAAATAGAGAGCTTTTAATTCTCATCCAACTCAAAATATGTCGTCGACCAAGAGAATAAAGAAAAAAGTTCAGAAGTCTTTTCCAAATAAAGAACCATCTCTCAGAAAAATATTGGCCACCAGGAGTAAACATAGAAAATTCGCCGCCAATATGAAGTCGTCTTTAGGCAATGATGAACCGTTACATAATGAAAGAGTTAAAAACAGTCTCCATTAAATATTTTGTAGCCGTCCTCTAAATAAAGTTGCCGCCACACAAAGGTATCGATATGCCTAATGCTTCACCCAAAAACGTCTACTAAACATTCACAACTCTTTCCTTTACAAAACTGTCTTGAAAAAAATCTCCACAAACATATATATTACGTGGCATTTGAATTGAGAAACTTCAGAAAGAAACTTTAAGCTTACACCAGAACCCGTCGATATTCATATTAAGACAACGCATAGAGGAAACTAAGACCAAGACTCTATTTTTTGAATGCCACTTCAAAAACCGAAGCCAAGAATATTAAACGCCTCAGAGAATTCAATATGCTCATAAAAGTATCGCCAAAAATTATTAAGCCATCGGTGTCAATAACCTGTGCAATGAAAGTAGCCACCTCCATAGGTAATAAATGAATACAATTTCATTTTTTTATTTAGACACGTCTATAGGAACTTGTCACATTAAATCGATGCCTTTAATAAATTCAAAACAACTGCCCTCAAATCTCAAGTCATCCTAAATAGAAACCTTCTGTAAAAAAAGATTGACCTTCATCAAGAATATGCGATATTCTTTTTAACTAAGTAGCCGACTCATAACATATATGCTGCCTTAGAAATAATATAAGAGATTTAAGCAAGGCCACCTCATATTCAATTTTGTTAGAATAGAAAACTGAAGCCGTTTGGAATGAGACACGTCACTAGTCAGGTTGTCTATTAAAAACCACCTCAAACAAGAAGTCTCCTTTTGAAGCATAGTTCTCCCAATAAATTTAAACCATCGACCTCTTTAGCACATAAGACTTTTCAACCATGTTGACAAAGCATGATGACTTGGAACAACTGCAGACCAAGTAGTGACAAGTAGGCAGCCACCCAACTCAAGCAGGTCAAGTAGCTCAAGCACATAAGCACACAACTCAACCTTGACATCAATGACAAAATATTCCAACAGGTTGGGTGGCAGTACCAATGACAATCTTTTCGAGTCATTGATACTCGAAGATTGTTAACATGTGTTGCTTCCAAGTATTGTAATTTGTGCTTGTAAAATGCTAATTGCCTTCCAACATGATGTTGGGTAATGAACCCATCCCTCCTTCAATTCAGAATCATGAAAAATGAAGAAGTTTGTTGCTATTAGAAAAACCACTGAAAATTATGGAAAAAAATTGCAAAACTCAAACAACAAAGTAAAAAACCCACAATTTTATAAAAGAATGGCAAAAATTTTAGAAAAAATCGACAAAAAAATTTAGAAAAAAATCTGCAAAAAATTTCAAAAAAATCTGCAAAAATTCCACAAACAACTTGTTGAAATGTTGTCATTGATGTCAAGGGTATATAGAAGTTTGAATGTTGTCATTAATGTCAAAAGTATTTTGAACAAGATTATGAGCAAGATTAATTGTTGTCATGCCATATCATCACATTGGAGTGATTCATTACAGCAATTGGAGTGACATAATCAAGGTAATTTGAAGTAGATTCATAAGATATTTTTGAGCAGGGATATAAGGAGTACTGGGATCATATTTGTAGTTTCAATTAAAGATTTAAACTTAGATATTTATTTGGGCCAATTCATTATTTATCACCAATATGTGAAGATAAAAATCTAAATGTAAAATGATATGGACCTCCCTCATGTTGATGCCTTGGCCTTTATCATCTATGTTGGCTGACTAGGAATATTGTTTGAGGAAGTATTGATTATTTAATGAGTAGCGATGCCTAAGTAAAAGAAAAAATACAACGCAGCGATCTTAATGTGTTGAGGGCAGCGATTAAATTTTAGTGAAAGAAGGCAGCAATGAAGATAAATAGATAGTAGTGATTAAAGGTAGGGACTTAGTTATAAAGAAGCAAAAGTTAACTGCGTGCTTACAAGCAAGGAGGAATTATTAAAGAACAGCTATTCATATTCTAAAGCAGTGACTAAGAAGAGTTTAGAAAAGACAAAGTCATATAAAGACAAAATTGAAGAAAAAGACAAGTCATAAAAGACAAAAGAGGGCAGCTATCTAATTTTAGATAATACTAGGCAACGATTCACTATTACCTTTGGACAACAATGAATGTACATGGAGTAGTTACTTTTTAGAAGGTAGTGATTTCATTTTCAAAGGCAATGAATATAATTTAAGTGATAATAAGCAATGATTAAGGAAAACAAAAGGCGGCAAACTATGATCATTATTTTGTTTATAAAAAGACAAAAGTTATATAAGACAAATATAACTTTTGTCTCATTCAAAATTTTCTTAAATGAAGTAAAATGGTGTGATTCATATGGATAAGGAAGAGTTGTATTTGTTAATGAAGAGGTATGTGTATTCTTAGAGTTATCTCTCTTTGAAAAGAATACAACCATTCAAGGAATTGACTCTCCTCATGATAGTATTAGTAATGATTGTGGAATATATGAATTAAATATATTAAGGAGAAGAAAGCAAGTGAATAGAGCAATGGAGATTATTTGAATTTGAAAAGATGTATAGACGAATTATAATGGAGAGTTTATGAATAGACTTATGGATGCATAATAAGGAGATTTATGAAGGGAAGATCATATTGATTTGAAGGAAAGTATATGGTAGTTATGCAATAATATTCAAGACACATGAGACAGATTTGAACAGGCTTTTTGAGGAAGATGGTGTTGAAGTTGTAAAAGCCAACCTCACAGAACCCAGTGATCACTTGCAAGCAAAATAACTTGTCACGTAGAAGAGATTCAAACAACACAAAGATATTGCTCTGCAAACCAAGAGAGTAAAATTGCATAAACAAGAATTGAATAATTACAAAGAGATCAATCCTTAAGAAAGGAGATCAAAACCCTAAAGTGAACCCTAGGATTTAATAAAGTAATTATTAAAGTGCCTAAGTTTAGCTTAAGTGAACAATAAAGTAAAAGGTGACTTAATTAATTAAGTAATTAACCTATTATTTTTGTGCTTCTGGGGGCATAACTTTTGCACACAAACTTCGTTTTTCGGAAACGAATAGACGTTGGAAAGGTCTTCTAGTGCTCTTTCTAGATCTGTAGATTTTTCATCAGAAAATTTACCTGGTACATTTTATTCAATTTTTTGTGTTTTCACATTCTGGTGAATTACTTGGGCATCTTTGCTCCTGGAAACTTCTTGTTTGCGTGGGATGGCTTCTTTTTGGCTGTTCTACATGTATTTCCAGTCTTGTGTCTTTTGTTGATATTAAGAGGTTCCATTGTAAGCACTTATGATTTTGTAAACGCATTGAGATAAAGTGCCTCTGTATTGCACCTGTATTATGGGATCTTACACATCACTTTGTGCTTTATTGTACTCGCACTATAATATAAAGTGCCATGGGGGTTGATGTTTTCCTTCATACCTTTCTCATGCGTGTGTGGCTTGGTTTGTGTGCCATTTATATCTGCTTGTACTTTCATGTCTACACATTCAAATGTTCTTGATTCTTTATCATGCACTACATTCAAGCATTCAGTTTCAATGTACATGTCATACCTTTCCCTTGTCAGCATTATGGTGGGTTTCTACTGTTGGTGCTAATGCTTCCTTGGTTTTGTGTTAGAGTGAGCTATGCATACAGTATTTGTTCCTATGTACTAGGCAGATGTAGCGGCTAGTTACCCATGCATTTCGGTGAGATGGAGCACTTACCATATGGACACTCTTGCATTCCTATTTCTGGAGGCGACCTTCCATTTTTCACTTGATTAGTTCTTCAAACTATTGGTTCTTGTGCCATCTGTATCTTTGAGTTCTTGGTGTATGCCTTGGTTTGCCATCAAATTCGAGTAGTGTCATTGGGGGGCACTCATACAGATTCTTGTCTTCTTGATCTTGATCATCATATGTTTCAGCGGAGGTTCTTCTTTCAACATTTTAGCAGTTATTCTACAACAATGTTTGCAACTTCTTCATGCTTAAGTGGTGTTTTTTTATGTTCATCTTTTGTTCCTATCTTTTGGGACAATTTCTTCTTGATTGGAGGCTTCTTCATCCTTCACTCTTGTTGGAGGCTTCTTTAGTCCTCACTCTTGTTTGGAGGCTTCTTTAGTCCTTCACTTGTTCCTATTCTTTTTGGGACATTCTTGTTTGGAGGCTTCTTAGTCCTTCACATGTATTTCTCTCTTTTGGAGAGGAGTTTTTCCCACGAGGTTTTCTCCTTTTCTCCTGTTGTGAGAGATCTTTTACATTTGTACATGGGTACCTCATCAGGCCTTGTTTGCTGGGACCCATCTTTGCTTTCATGCATTTTGTCCCTAGTTTTTAGCTTCTCTCTAAGTTCATCTTAAGGGGGGGTGTTGGAGTAATAAGGTTAATTAATTAATTAATTCAATCATATCGATTAATTAATTAAGTCACCTTTTACTTTATTTTCACTTAAGCTAAACTTAGACCCTTTAATAATTGCTTTATTAAATCCTAGGGTTCACTTTAGGGTTTTGATCTCCTTTCTTAAGGATTGATCTCTTTGTAATTATTCACTTCTTGTTTATGCAATTTTACTCTTGTTTTGCAAAGTAATATCTTTGTGTTGTTTGAATCTCTTCTACGTGACAAGTCATTTTGCTTGCAGGTGATCATTGGGTTCTGTGAGGTTGGCTTTACAACTTCAATAGATGAAACATATTCATTAAACATATTGGAAAGAGTATTTAAGCGGATTTAATAAGGAGAATAGAGCAGATTTGTGAAGGCTTTATGGGCAGATTTATTAAGACCTTTTGAGCAGATTGGTTAAAGAGAAGATTTGAGAAGAAAAGTATAATGCAAATTTGGTGAAGGTATAAGAGGAAAAGTAATATCAAACAAGATATTTAATTGTCCATCATCCATTGAAGTTGGAACCTACAAATTTAGTTGTGGGAGTTGGTGTTTCCAGTGGGTTGGTGCTCACAAATTGAACGAGGGGTTGGTGCCTCTAGTGGGTTGGTGTTCATAAATTGAATGAGGGATTCGTGCCTCTAGTAGGTTGGTGCCTACAAAATTTGTAAAAAAGAAGAATTTATATAAAAACATTAATTTGTCGTGGTTTTTCTCCCATAAGGGTTTCCACATAAAAATCATGTGTTAGTGTTGTCCTCATGTGCATGATTATTGATGTTGAGCAAATGATATTATTGTGATTGATAAAGTTCTAATAAGTAAAAAATATTGTTATATGGATTCACCCCCGCCCCCTCTCAGTATAATTGTGTGCTCATCACAACCACAGTTTTGTACAAAAATCACCAAAAAAAGACTTGAAAAATTATGATGTTTCTAAAAAATCATCAAAAAGCGAGTCTTAAAACCTTGTGTGATTTTTAATTGTTAAAAAACAAATTTTTAAAATAATCTACCAAAATATTACAAAAAATAGACTCACAATTTTTTTTTTGAAAAAAAAGTCGTCAAAAACCTTTGGTATGAATTTGTACAGCTTCCTTTGGCACATTCTTTTGTGTCTTTTGTGCGCAATTTGTCACTACCATGGTCCATTAAATTCACATGCTTACCAATCTAAAAAATTTACAAAACCTGAGCTCTGATACCTTATTACAAAAATAAGACACAAAAAGTTAACCAAAATTGCATAAAAAACTATTAAGAAATAAGGAGCAAAAACATCCTTATATAGGATTACAAATATCTTATCCACAGAGGATAAGGATGACAACTCACAAGATAAGATTGACAAATCATAAAGCAAAAATGTAAATCTTATCCACAAAGGAAAAATATATAAAGTCAACATGACTTTATTAAAGAAGATTCCTAAAGTCTATCCTAAAAGCTAATTGACCATTACAATATTGATTTAAAATAAAAGTGTGAACTGGATATCTTCAAGAATTATGATGAAGAATGGGCATTGATAAGTACCCCATTGAATTCTAGTTTTGAAAACTTGGGCCATAAGAGAGTTTTTACTTCAACAAATAAAGGTGATAACTTTGACTATGTTTATATTATTACAAATAAGTTGCCTTACACTATATTGTAGCCAAATTGTTATCATCATGGGAAGCATCACAAGATGAAAAAATTCAAGTACATCCTTCCATAAGAGGATGGAATCAGGGAAGTAAATTGAAACACGTGAAGGTAGAGATTCTTGATGGGTATAATATCATTGTTGCTAATTTACATCCCTTGGGTGACCTACAAAATAATCAATCTAGAAAAAAATTAATCTTACATTTGCAGAAGAAAAAATGGTGCTTGGAATTGTCTCTAATATTGGGATGGGTATAATATCATTGTTGCCAATTTACATCCCTTGGGTGACCTACAAAATAATCAATCTAGAAAAAACTAAGCTTACATTTGCAGAAGAAAAAATGGTGCTTGGAATTGTTTCTAATACATCAGTGGGAGTAGTGTTGTAACCTTTTCACACATCGCCCCATCGCAAATGGGAACCCCTAGTAGTTGCTAGTTTTTAGGGTTTTGTCTCTGCGCAACGGTTTATGAAGTCATCACTTTGAGAGTTTCAGGTCAGTCTTCTGAGAGTCATCTGAGCCAAGTCAATAATCCATGCTTGAATCAGTGCCTAAATGTCACAAAAGTGCTCAGAAGACCCAAGAGACGAGGATCGCTTGTGCTTTTGGCCAATTCTGACACTTCCTATTTTTTAGGAAATCTGCTTTTTTTGCTTTTTCGTTTTTTCATTTTTGGCATTTTTGGACCAAACGGGGTTCCCTATTTTTTAGGGATTTTTCTTTTTCTATTTTTAGAAAGTCAACCCTGGTCAACGAGTCAACTTTCCATCTTTAGATCCAAAAATCAACCCTAAAAATTGAAAAAATCATTGAAAAATCAAGGTGAAAATTGAAAAATCGAGTAAAAAATTAGGAAAAGCATGAAAAAATAAGTCAAAAATTTGAGAAAATCAACCCAAAAGCATGAGAAAATCTGGAAAATCATTGAGAAATCAGTCAAAATCTGAGAGAAAATCACCAAAAATCAACCAAAAGGCATAAATTTTTGTCTAAGTCTGGAAAATTTGCCCTCAAGAGAGCATGTTCAGCCATGTAGGAAGTTGGCCCTCAAAATGTGGGACGTGGCAAAGAAATGGCAAGCCTTCTTTGAAGTCCACCATGCCTAAGAGAAGAATGGCAAGCCTACTTTGAAGTCCGCCATGCCTTGGAGAGAAATGGCAATGACTCTAGGAAGTCCGCCCAACAATAAGGAAAAGGAAAGTATGAGGTCGGCTCTTAAAATGAGGGACTTGGCAAAGAGGTTCCAAACTCCGCCTAGCTTTGGCAAGACTTGTTTGAAGTCCACCCAGCCTTGAGAAAGATGGCAAGGACCTTCTAAAGTCCATCCTTGACTTGGCAAGGACTTGAAGAAGTCCGCCTAGGCATAAAAGAAGAGAAAAATTAAAATTTTTGCTAAGTGTTTGGTGCCTTGGGGTAAAAATCCGAAAATTGCCTTAGTATAGAGGCCTAAAAAGAAGGAAAATTGAAATTTTGACTAAGTATTTTAATGTTTTAAAGGGGAAAAGTGCGAATTTAGGCCAAGTGTGAAAGGCAAAGGCTTGAGAAAGTCCGCCATGCCTTGATGGAAGATGGAAAAGACTTAAGGAAGTCTGCGTAGGCCTTGGCAAAGGAAGTGTGATGTCCCGATGCGGGCCCCTATCGGAAGGTGACGTAGGTCTGTCCGAGCGGTTTGCGCAGTCACGTGTTCGGGGTCTTCGGCGGGAGTACCTATTCTAGGGATGCCCCCTTAATGCTAAGAGGGGTGTCGTTCACTACCAGTCTGGGCTTTTGGTGCAACGGTAACTAACTTGGTATCAAAGCTGGAGGTCTCGAGGTCGAGACCCGTGGAGCGTGGTGGGCTGTGATGTCCTGATGCAGTCCCCTATTGAAAGGTGACGTAGGTCTATCCGAGTGGTTTGCGCAGCCACGTGTCCGGGGTCTTCGACGAGAGTACCTATCCTAGGGATGCCCCCTTAACGCTAAGAGGGGTGTCGTTCACTACCAGTCCGGGCTTTTGGTGCAACGGTAACTAACTCTGTAGAAACCCCTGGTTTCACTGTTTCTGATACTGATTGTTTTTGAGCATTTTTGTGGTTTTTTGCAATAATAGATAAAGTGCGATTTGAAAGAAATTGCTTTAAAAATCTACAATAAATCATATAAGCTGAAAACTGACAGATTTGAATCTCAGATCAATAGCGAATAGTTTATTTATGCTTTCTCAGCGTTTACAAATTTCAAACCCTAACATGCAAGGTAAAAAGCAAAGTTGATTTCAATAACTAAAAACCTGATTTCAGCCGCCTGTGAGAGTCATGATATGGTACGACCATCATAGAATTCCTCTTTTCCCTACGCTAAAATGATAACAAAAGGAGCCAGGAGATATGCCTCGCTGGTTAAGGAAGACTGCGAAAAAGGGAAGGCGATGACCTCGTAGAAAAGTGTAATGGCCCAGATTAGATGGTACGGCTCCTAGTAATAGCAAGTAAAATGTACTTAATCTCAAAGGAAGAAAGAAGAAACTGCATGTACCTTTAGTTAAGATGCCATGAAATGCAAATGATAGGTACTTTAATAATTCATATTGTCTGATAACTGCCGGATCCAAAACTTGAAGATAAGTTCGGAATAAGTTCTGTGATAACCTCTGAATGAAGCTACCTCTCTGATAAGCAATAAATCAGCGGATAGTTCACAGCCTCTGAATTGCAACACTGAAGATGGCTCGTTCTCCAATGCAAAATGAAAACTGGAACCCTTGGCTTTGTTCTCAGAAGGACTTAGCAAAAATTCGATTTCTCAACATAATGAGCTCTTTTCCCAATGAAACCCTTATATCCTTCAAAAAGTCGACTTATCTCAAAAAATCATCATTTAAATAAAGTTCAAACTTTTCTTTTAATTTTTCCAAAGTCTCGAATGCACTTTTAATTAAAAAGATTAATTAAAAATGGTCCCCTTCTTAATGATGGTCGACCCCTTTAAAAATCACTTAAGTTATAATATTAATAATATTATAACTTCATAATATAAGCTTCATAATAATTAATATTTAACTTGACAGCTAAATATTAATATCTTCCTCAAAATAAGTCCGATTAATGAATCGTCTGAAGCTGGAGAATAAGTGATTGAATTTGCATATGACCAGACCATACTGCTAAAAATAGCAGAGGTGCTCTGCTGAGTGTCTCCACTTACTAAAAATAGTAAGTCAAGCAAATGATGTCTGAACGACCCCGAATGAAAGCCAGACTAAACGATCCTGCAACTGAAGCTAAGCCAAGCCTCAACCAGACCCTCTATCCACCCTATCAGCCTACGAGGGTCACATAATAGGCTAATCAATGATATGAGAGATGTCAACTAGAAGGGGACATTACAGTTCGCCCCTCCTGAAATTGCTTGTCCTCAAGCAATCTCAACTCCGGATGCTGCAAAATCTCCTCGCTCTCCCACGTAGCATCCTCTACTGGTAAATCTCTCCATTTCACCAAGTATTCCCTGATAGTTCTCTTGCGCAATTGTCTCTCTCTGTACTCAAGGATCGACTCAGGAACTAAGATCAACTTTCCCTCATCATCTAAGGGAGGTAAAAAAGATGAAGGTACCACACAGTGTCCCAACGCCTTCTTGAGGCATTACACATGAAAAACATTGTGGACCTTGCTATCCGCTGGAAGCTCTAGCTCATAAGCCACCTCTCCAACATGCCTCAGAATCCTGAAAGGACCATAATACCACAGCTTAAGCTTTTTCGAACCACTCTTCCTAAGAGTAGACTGACGGTAGGGCTGCACCATGAGGTATACCATGTCTCCCACCTCAAAAGATCTCTCTGTCCTCTTTTGGTCTGCGTACTGCTTCTGCTGATTCTGTGCCTTAGCAATATTTTCTTTAAGAGCCCGCATAGTGTCCTGACTCTCCTGCAGTAAATCTCCAGCACTAAGGACTCTACTGTCACTCAGTAGCAAATCCAGAAAGCTAGGCACCTCATAACCATACAGCGCCATGAAAGGGGACATCTGAATGGTCATGTGAAAAGTAGTATTGTAACAATACTCGCACAAATATATCCACTTGACCCACACCTTTTGCTGCCCTGCAATATAATCCCTGAGGTAACCTTCCACCCATTTGTTTACTATTTCCGTCTGACCATCGGTCTGCAGGTGATAACTGGTGCTCGGTGTAAGCTCGGTCCTGCAAAGTCTGAACACTTCCTGCTAGAAGTGACTCAGGAACCGACTATCCCTGTCGCTAACTATTCTCCGAGGCAACCCATGTAATGTGAAGACCTCACAGAAGAAAACATTTGCTACTTGTGTAGCTGTGTAAGTGGTGGTGATCGGAAAGAAGTGGGCATACTTCATCAGCCGATCCACAACTACATATATGCAATCACGTCCTTGGGCTTTGGGCAAGCCCGTAATGAAATCCATCGACAGGTATTCCCACTTCCTATTAGGAATCGGAAGGGGCTGCAACAATCCTGCCGGATACGTGTTCTCTTGCTTGTTCTGCTGACAAACAGGGCACTCACGCACATACTGAAGAACGTCTGCCTTGAGACCCTTCCATGTAAACCTTTCTCGAACTTGCCTGTATGTTTTGAAGTACTCGGGGTGCCCTGCTGTAGGTACATCATGAAAGGCTCGCATGATAGTGTTCTTCATCTCAGATCCAGGAATCAAGAAAATCCTGTTCTTGTAAATGATCAAGTCATTCACAAGTGTATACCTGGTATCTACCATAGATCTCTCAACAACACCGAATGCCCAAGTGTCCTTGGCATATTCTGCCACAATCACATGCCTCCAGTCCTCTGTAATATGCACCATAGAACTCAGATAAGGCCAGCGTGAGAGAGCGTCAGCAACAACATTCTGGGTACCTTTGATGTAGGTGATATCAAAGTCATATGCCTGTAACTTACTCACCCACTTCTGCTGACGATCATTTAAGTCTCGTTGCCCCAGGAAATGCCTCAAACTGTTGTGGTCAGTTTTAATGCAAAACTTATTGCCCACGAGATATTGCCTAAATTTTTCCAAGGCATGCATTATGGCCAGCATCTCCTTATCATAAATATTGTAAAGCTTCTCTGGTCCTCTGAGCTTCCTGCTCTCATAAACAATCGGGTGCTTGTCTTGCATAAGCACCGCTCCAATGCCCTCACCAGAAGCATCACACTGAAGCTCAAAAGGCTTCGTAAAATCTGGCAGTGCCAACACTGGACACGTAGTCATCAGCTCCTTGAACTTCACAAAACACTCCTGTGCCTCAGGAGTCCAAATCGCACGCACTCCCTTTTTCAACAAATTGGCTATAGGTGTTGTATGGTATGAATAACTATCACACAATCTATGAGTAGAAACCAAGACAACCCAAGCGAACTTCACAGAAATTGCAGTAAGGTTCGGGCTGGAGTAGGGCTAATTCCATTTATAGCATGGATCTTCAGATCCATCTCAAGACTTCCAAGACTGATAATGTGGGCCTAAGTATAACAACTCAGTCATCCCTAAATCACACTTGGACTCCTTGGTGTACAAGGACTCCCTCTCCAAAATGCTGAGCACTGTATCTAAATGAGCCAAATGCTCCTGCCAAGTCCTGCTGTAAATCAGAATATCATCGAAGAAGACAAGTACATATCTCCTCAGATGTGAGTGGAAGACCCTATTCATGGTAGACTGAAATGTCGCTGGGGCGTTGGTTAGCCCAAATGGCATCACCACAAACTCGAAGTGTCCACAATGACAACGAAATGCAGTCTTCTCAACATCTTGCTCACAGACTCTAATCTGGTGATATCCTGATCTCAAATCTATCTTCGTGAAATAACAGGCACCATGGAGCTCGTCAATAAGCTCATCTATACGAGGTATGGGGTACCTATTTTTGATGGTCCTCTTATTCAGGACTCTGTAATCGATGCACATGCGAAGTGTACCATCTTTCTTCTTCACTAGGACAACTAAAGAAGCAAATGGTGATTTGCTTGGTCGAATGTGACCCATAGCAAGCAGCTCCTTGATAGTCTTCTCTATCTCATCCTTAAGCCGCTTAGGATGCCTGTAAAGAGTAATCATGACAGGCTTAGCGCCCTCCTCAAGCTCTATAATGTGCTCAATACCCCTGTCTGGAGGTCTCCCTGGTGGAATGTCACTGAAAACCTTCTCATGCTTAACTCTCAACTGCTGAATGTCAGGATGATACTCGGCCTTATGCTGTCCCTCTTGTATAGGTGTCAAAGTGCACTCAACAACCCACTCAACCATGTCATGTCGCATAAGTCTCTCCATCCGTCGGAAGGAAATAGTCCTGACGTTACTATCTCGAATGGCTTTCAGAATATGAGTCTTTCCATCCACATCAAACCGAATCTCCATGTCTTTGAGACGAAGAGTGACTTCCTCAAGGGAATGAAGCCACTTCATGCCCAAGACTAAATCAATATCTCCCATATTCACTACGTAATAATCAACCTTGAATTCATAGTTATTCAAATGCAATGGAAGATCCTTAATCATACAATCACACCTGAGAGTGTAACCATCTGCCACCTTAACCCGAATGCCCTCAGACTCCTCGGTTATGAGCCCACGCTTCTCCACAAATTTAGCATCAATAAAATTGTGGGTGGCTCCTGTGTCTAGAAGGGTGATAACCTTTTGACCCGCCAAAATTCCACAAAGTCTAAAAGATCCCTCCTACTGAATGCTAGACAACCGTGCCTCCTGGATTTGGAGCTCTGACTCTTTCTCTGCCTTAGGCTCTGAAGCCTCTGAGTCTGACTCCTCTGAACTCTCCTGCTGTTCGGAATTCTCAGATTCTGAATCCTCATAATAGGCCCACATAACTCTATTGGCCTTGCCCTTAGGCTGCAAAGGACAATTATGGTTAGGGTCGTAGGGACCCTTGCAGTAGAAGCAAAGCTTCTTCCTGCGCAAATCATTAAGAGTCTCACGATCCAAGGGTGCTGCTGATTTTTCCTTTGAGTCACTCTTAAAATCAGATCTCTTTGTTTTTATTGAATCCTTTATTGTCCCTGAATGAAGAAGTATTTTTAGAGTTGAATTTGTTGGATGGTGCTGCAAACTCCATACTGCGTGCCTTCTTCATAGCTTCCTGTAACGAAGAAGGATCAAATGCTTTGATCCAACCTCTCAATGGTTCCAACAGTCCCTCTATGAAAAGCACAACTAGACGCCTCTCTGAAATATTGGGAACCATCATGGACAATCACTGGAAGTCTCCTATGTAGGACTCCAAACTACCAACCTGTCGCAACTGGGCGAACTCTTTGAAATAGGACTCAGGATCCTTCTTGTTGAATCGTTCCACCAACCTATCTACGAACTCCTGGTATGTGGTGATACGATCATGCTGAAGTGTCACCATCCTGTGATGCCACCAGTCATAAGCTGCTCCCTCAAGATGCAATGTAGCATACCTAATAGCATCCTCCTCAACCATAGGATGCAATGTGAGAAAGGTATCCAGCTTATTGATCCAGGTCTGTGCTATGACCTTGCCACTACTGTCAAACATAGCTAGAGTAAGTCTGTTTGTGGCATGCTTCAGATCATTATTATTATTTCTAGGCCTCCAATCATGTCGATACCTGTGGTGTTCCCTCCTCTGGGTGAGAAATCTGTCAAAGGTAATCCTCTCTTTGACATCCGGTGTCAGCAACTCCCACTCATCGTTCGCTGCCATAAGAGTATCAACGAACATCTCCTCAGGCTCCTCACCTGCAATAGCCTCATCTGGCTCCTGTCTCACAAAAGTAGGCCGAGTTGGCCTGTCTGCTGTACGTGAAACAGTCCTAGGTGCTCTCCGTGAACCTGCATCACTCCTGTTCTCGTCACGGCGTGGTGACGGTCTCCTTGGCGTACCTATCCTTTGGATAGCCACTGTCAACTGCTATAGTACATCAGTCACCTGCTGTTGACCTGTCCGTAAATCTCTAAGAGTGTGTAGAACCTCTGCATCGTCCTAATCCCTAGGGTTTCGAGGAATATCTATTCCGTCAGCCATGGTACTCGGCTGCCTGTTCAATCCCTGTTCCCTGTCAATCAAGGCTCTCCTGCGAGTGTAATATCTGTGAGGCCCAACCTCTTGTAGCTGCATAAGAATGCTAAACCCTCAGGATGGCAGGATTTAGCTCTGATACCACTGTAGAAACCCCTGGTTTCACTGTTTTTGATACTGATTGTTTTTGAGCGTTTTTGATGTTTTTGTTTTTTTTGTAATAATAGATAAAGTGCGATTTTGAAAGAAATTGCTTTAAAAATCTACAATAAATCATTTAAGCTGAAAACTGATAGATTTGAATCTCAGATCAATAGCGAATAGTTTATTTATGCTTTCTCAGCGTTTACAAATTTCAAACCCTAACATGCAATTTAAAAAGCAAAGTTGATTTCAATAACTAAAAACCTGATTTCAGCCGCCTGTGAGAGTCATGATATGGTACGACCATCATAGAATTCCTCTTTCCCCTGCGCCAGATGATAGCAAAAGGAGCCAGTGAGATATGCGCCCCTGTTGGTGATGGCAGACTGCAAAAAAGGAAGGCGTAGGACCCTATGTGAAAAGTACGGCCTATACTAGATGGTACGACCCTAGCAGTAGCAAATGTACATCCCCAGTAGCAGCAAAGAAATCCGTATGACCTTAGTTAAGATGCTAGATGAGAATGCAAAGATAGGCACCCTAGAATAATTCACTGTTTGATAACTACCGGATCCAAACCCTGAAGATAAGTCTCTGAATAAGTTCTGTGATAACCTCTGAATGAAGCTACCTCTCTGATAAGCAATAAATCAGCTAATATTTCACAGCCTCTGAACTGCAACACTAAAGATGGCTCGTTCTCCAATGCAAAATGAAAACTGAAACTCTTGGCTTTGTTCTCAGGACTTAGCAAAAAATTGATTTCTCAACATAATGAGCTCTTTTCCCAATGAAACCCTTATATTCTTCAAAAAGTCGACTTCTCTCAAAAAATCATCATTTAAATAAAGTTTGAATTTTTCTTTTAATTTTTCCAAAGTCTCGAACGCACTTTTAATTAAAAAGATTAATTAAAAATGGTCCCCTTCTTAATGATGGTCGACCCCTTTTGAAAAAAATCACTTAAGTTATAATATTAATAATATTATAACTTTATAATATAAGCTTCATAATAATTAATATTTAACTTGACAGATAAATATTAATATCTTCCTCAAAATAAGTCCGATTAACGAACCGTCTGAAGTTGGAGAATAAGTGATTGAATTTGCATATGACCAGACCATACTACTAAAAATAGCAGGGGTGCTCTGCTAAGTGTCTCCAATTACTAAAAATAGTAAGTCAAGCAAATGATGTCTGAACGACCTCAAACGAAAGCCAAACTGAACGATCCTACAACTGAAGCTAAACCAAGCCTCAACCAGACCCTCTATCCACCCTATCAGCCTATGAGGGTCACATAATAGGCTAATCAATGATCTGAGAGATGTCAATTGGAAGGGGATATTACAGGAAGTGTGAAGTCCGCCTAGCATGAAAGAGGAAAAAGATTAAAAAATTCGCCTAACTCTGGATGCCTAGAGAAAAATTGGTGAAGTTAGCCAAGTATATAGGGGAAAATGCACATGGAAAAGAGGCAAGAAAGTCCGCCCTTGACTAGAAGGGATTAAAAATTTGTCAAGTATCATGGAATTTTTCCTAAGGAAGACATCCAAACACAGACTTTGCCTAGAGAAATTCGTCCGACCAAGAGAAAAAAATGATTTTGGCATAAGAAAATGTGCCTAACACAATTCAGAGTCCGCTAGGAGATAATAAGGATCTGGCGTAACATTTGTCGATGAAATGGCTAAAATTTTGACTTGGCTAGACGAAAATCGAAGTAAATTTGGAAAATAAACTTTTAGCCAAGAGAAAATGGAGAGAAAATCAAAGTAGCCATGGGTCTAAAACGAACGGGTTGCAAATAAATTAAAATATTTTAATATTTTAATAGTTTATTTTCAAATACTCAGAAATTTAAAAGTCTTGGACAAAATTAAATTCGCCAGATGTGTATCAAAGGAAAATAAATTGTGTCGGACAAAGATAAAATCCAATAGGAAAAATTAAATTCGCCAAAGATTTAAAACTTGGAAAAATCGAGTTTAATTAGACATTTAAAAATTCGAGAATTAAAGATAAACATCTAAGCAAAAATCAAATTCTTGAAAATCAAAGAGATTTGCTTGGATAAGATCACCATGGAGTTTTTTTTGAAAAATAATGGAAACTTGCCCATATGAAGAAGAGAAAACAAATCGAGATCGAGAGAGAAGAAGGCGGTTGCTAAAACAAATCAAGTTCTTCAGCATTATAATGAGTTTCAACAACTCATTTTTCACAGACACAACTGAAGAGAAGTTAATCTCTCGAAGTTCTAAGACGATCAATCCTTCTGCAAACAAGATCGATTTTCTCAGAGGAAGAAGTAATTTTCATTGCTGAAGAAGAATTTTCTCGAGGAAGGAAAGGATTTATTTGCTGAAGTCGAATTTCTATGCAAGAGGGGCGCACTTTGTCACTTGCTTTTTGATTAAACTCTCGAAGTTTAAATATGATCTGCAGCCAGAAGTTCTTTCCTGAGGTTTGAAGATCAACTGGATAAATTCACCATTCTCTTTCTGTCTTTTTGATCTTGGCTAAGCTATGGCCAAATTTCAATTAAAATCATTTACTTTCAGCTTGCTTTTTCGCAGAAGTTTAATTATTTAATAAGCTGAAAGTGAAATATTCGAACACAAGGCACGAAAATAAATTATTTTAAAAAGTCTATGTATTAATGTTAGTATTTTTGATTGCAGGTTAATGACCACGGCGGGAGAATCTTCAAAGAAGGTGCCAATGAAGTTCGCCAGCAAAGGCGCATAGCAAGAGTTGAAAATAAATTCAAAGTGGAAAAATGTTGCAGACATCGATCTGGGACATGTTGACTTCATAGAGTTTAAGAAAAGAGTATATGGACAGGACGAACTTTCGACACCAATTGCCAGACGAATGGTGAGAAATGGGATTTTTCAGGTAGCTGGATTCTCGCCTGCGATGGATTGTGCTGAATTAATGGTAGAATGTGTTATCCACTACGATGCTCGGAAGAGACAAATCATTGCACCTGACGGAAGAATTTTGGCTCACCTAGGCAAGGTAGCCATACAGGAGACATTTGGCATCCCAACACATTCTCGTACCACCTACAAAACTAGGGAGGAAGCCAAGGGATTATATGTTAGCCAACCAGAATTATGCGCCACAAATATTAACAAGGCATGGCTAGAGAAGCCTAAAACGTCAATAAAGAAGATGCCTAAGAGGCCACACCGGATGGACTTTAAAGAAGATTATGGGGACATCATTTTGATGTTGAATAGAATAGCTAGCAACCTTGAAGGTGCATTCTTTGAAAATTGGATGTATTACTTCATAGATGAAATCACTTCCGGCGTAAAGATGTTCAACTGATCTCGAATGATAAGTATCAATCTCCACAAGCAGTTGGTCAATTTGGAAAAGACTAAGTCTTTTCACATAAGCTCGTATATTGTTTATTTAGTGGCCAGTTAATATAAATACCCAAGGCTAGTTTGCAAAGGAAAAGTTGGCAACGAAGAAAATGAACTCAGGCCTTATGACTACTACTCACAGCTTCAGCTAAGGAAGAAATCTCATTTTAGGCGGGTGCACGATGCGTTCTTAATGTATATCACAAGAACACTTCAAGGAGGAGTGCATCAAAGGTTGAGTCATGAGGCAAAGAGTTTGATCAGTAAATACGAATCCTAGTTTATCCAGTTTCCAAAATTTACATATGTCAGGATCCAGGGATTTACTGGAAATCCCTATAAGTTGCCCATCTATCTGACAAATCGAATGATCCTGCTTGAAGTCCTGAGGCAGCTAGAAGAATACTAGAACATCCAGAGGCCGACTAAAAAGGTGGTTGTTACATTCCCATTCTTCATCGGGAATATGTTAGAATATTGTCTGTTGGCGCAAGCAGTTGAGAGCGCTAGGTTGGAAATCTAGTGGTACTCGTTCACAACCTATAAGTCCAGGGCCAATTTTGACCCACATCATCATATCTAGACAGTGGATGGGAAAAGGTACAAGCACAGAGTGGAACTGAAGGACTTTTGGGCGAACGCCACTGATGAATATGAGGTCAAGAGAAGATTATGGTCCAGAACGCCAGTAGACTTCATGAGGGCGATCGAACTTTGTCGAGTGCCTGATCAGTTACAGGACAATGGGAATTATGTCCAGCCATGCTTCGAGGAGAGTCGACCTCTTCCTCTCATGAAGTGGTCAGAGCCTGAGCATTCAGACTTGGCAACCTTGATGAGACCAGTGACCAAGTACTCTCAGTGGTGGGTCGACCATGTCCAGGAGATGAGATAGAAAAGAATAATGCTCACGTATGATTTACTGAGCAAGACAGAGTCGTACTCCTCCAATGCTGGCGCGTCCCATCAAAATTTGGTTGAGATTGGAGAGAAGAGGAAGTAGTTCCAAGTATAGAGCCTGCCTCAAAACAACCGAAGGGAGAACCATCTCGTTCTGTAGCATCTCTGAATATTGATGAGATGGTGGCCACCATAGACGAATCCTTGGTTGAAATGATTGGAGATTCTGCAGTCCAAGAAGAGAACAATGAGCCTATTCAACTAGATGATGAGGAGCACTCATCACCTATGGGCACAAAAATACTAGGTTTAGATAATGAGATGGAAGTCCAAAATGAGGACTTCGAGGAGGGAATGATTTCCACCCTCAAAGGAGTCATGGACATTCCAAATGAAGAGAATGTTCAGAAGGAAGATGGCATTGAGCAGCCTACCATTCCGGATTGGCTGATTGAGAGGATGAAGATTCAAGCACCAGTGGAGGTTCAAGAAGAGGATGATATTGCGAATTTCTTGGCGAGGTTGGAACAAGTTGCAATTAGGAAACCTGCCAAGAAATTTTCTACCTGTTGATGTGTTTTTCGTGACCGCACCAACGCAGAATAAAGTTGCCAACGGCTTCCCTATTCTCTCTTAATCAAAGTATTCCGCATGCTAAGATTGCAAGAAAGTTCATGCGTTCAACTCCAAGGTTCTTTCAGTGAGAATAGGCTCAGTTTGGCTCGATGTGATTTGCTGGTATTTCAAGGGGACTTACGGAATTGTTCAGCAGCGGAGAAAGGAATTCAAATGTTCGAAAGATCTGTCTATGAAGTTCAGGTTTCCTATTCTAACCGGAAAGTACTGAATGAAATGGGGTAAGGTTAAGAGAGTCTAAATCTATTCTAAGGCGTGGGATATGGAGCTCAACTTCAGCAAACTTCTAACCGGACTTCGCTTTGCCTCGCATCGGACGGCTTCCACGGAGTTGGTGCAATCTTCAAGGGAGATGACTAAAGATGTTCAAACCACCTCTTGACACGAAGATACCATCACAACGACGCATACCATCATTCAAACTGTGATTGAAGTTAAGTGCATGATATTCCAGTTGACCACACAAGGCGCATTCACCATCAGCAAATACACTAGTGGTATGGATAGACGAAGTTGCTTAGATCAAACACCACATTCCACAATTACTATCTTCTACTTGCATGGAATAAAAATTATACTACTTAGAACTATGCTACCATTTGAATCGGAAGGACAAAGAAACCTTGCTAGCTACTCACAACAAAGACGAAATTCACCATCAATGAAAAACTCTTTTATTGAGAGAGTGTTCACAACAATTTCTTACAAAGTTTTCAAAGGGAAAACTTTCCCTCTTCTTCAAACTACACTATCAATCTATACTAAGCTACTTCTAAGTTGTCCCTCTATTCTATGTCTACTGCCTAACTCTAAGCTAATGTGATACAAATGAGGGGGACTCCCCCTTTTATAGATAGCCCATTCCAACGGACGGCTCAGATTACAATCGGCTGGATGGCCCAGATTGTGCCACCTCAGCCCTAAACAAGATTCGCCCTAAAAACCGCCATAATGGAGAGTGGGGCAATAAATGAGCCATCAATGGCCACCACCTTCTAGAAGATTCCCATTTGTAGATGCTGCTCACACTGCTCGATTCTTCTTGACTTTTGTTCTTCAAACTTTCCATGTAATGTCCCCATTTCAAGCTCCCGACATTTTCAAAGGACCTAGCCTTATTTGGGGAACCCTGAGGCTGGGTCTTTTGGGGTTAAAATTAGGGTTTCCTAATTTGGAGGATCTGTTCTGAGATGATAGTTTTAATGGCTGATTCTTCTCGTTTCTTTCTGTAGGCTTCAGCAGTATGTCTGCCTCAAAGATTTAGTATTCTTTTTGAATTGGCCATTTTATAAAATTTATTTTTTAAGGCCTGATGTGCTCAGGATGGTTGACTCCCGGCTTCAGAATGATCAGTTGACTTCTTCAGTTTTGGCTTCAGGGCACTGTCGGAGAAATAAGTTAAGTCATTTAAATTAAAAAGTCACGTTTTAATTATTATAATTAAACGTTGACCATGGGCTTAGACTTAATGACTTAATGTTGTGTTTAAAAGGTGGTTCCTTGAGGGGGGCGCCTTCATTATGAAATGATTTAATATTTCCCTAAGTCAAAGCAGGGTATGATGGGCGCCTTAATCAAAGTATGATGTTTTAATTAAAATATCATTTATTAAGCCTTGAGGAGAAAGTACGCCCAATCTTGAGGAGGGTGAAGTTTGACCTAAAAGCTGATTTTAGGGTTTTGCAAAAGTCAATTGAAGGTTATAAAGAGGAGTCTTGGTGCATCATTGGGGTTATCTTGGAAAATACATCGTTATGCTGCCGGATTGATTCTGGATTGCTTCGAGGGATGAAGACCTCCTAGTTTGGGCATCTCTTCTCGTTTGAAAGACAACGACTAGTGATGATTATTAGTCTACTTGTGAGTGCATCTTAGCTATCTCATTTGTGTTCGGTTTTGCATAGTTAGATCCGAAGTTATCATTTGTTAGTTTCAGCTTATTGCATTGTTTTAAGACAGCAGATTGCATGTTTGCTTCGTAAATCTGAAAATACCAAAAATATCATTGTGGGTATTAGCTTGTTGCATGTGTTAGCCATAGGCGCCCTTATGTTCCATATTGCAGATTTTAATGTTGTAAACTGAATTTTTAATGCCAAGTCGAGTTTCTCAGCTGGGCCGTACCATCTAGGAACATTGGGATTTGTGCATAATTAATCTATGGGCTTTAGATCTGATTTCAGTGTCTCATACTAGTCGTGTGCTTAGTTAAGAGCTATTGCATTTGATTTCAAGTTAATCGGAGGTGATTCGTGGAAGTTATGAGCATGTTAGCCATTCCTTAGACTGCTGTTCTAAACATTTAATGAGCAGATTGTAAAAGAAAGCAGAAATCTGTATCTTGACATTTGTAGGCATTTGGGTTTGGTATTACTATGCAACTTAACATTGGATTCCAAATGATGTAATGCTGATCCTTTAAATTCAGAAGACATTGGCAGGCAAAGGCTCTTATTTGTAAAACTGACAGTAGTACTGGCAGTTAATTCATTATTGCTTAAATCAGATTGTGTTCTTATTTCCATTCAAGTTATTGTAATAGTGAGATCTCCGCCCTATGGTCGCTACTATCCCATCCCGGGTTAGCAAGCACATTCTGGGTGTTGAGTAGTTTCAATTCTCAGCATCTTTCTTTCAAGCATCATTTTGTTTTCACTCCGTCATATGGTCGCCCCTCACTCCGCTTTGGATTGGGTAGCACATACTTGGCGTCGAGTTCCTCTTCCAGCATAAGCAGTTTATTTTAGATCCCCTGACCAATGTTCGCCATCATCGGCGCCATTCTGGTTAGGGTTGCTTTCTTGCACGTTTAGGTTTATCCATCTAACCTTAACGGGTACACTGTTGTAATGTTGTAATCTGATAAATTGTGAAAATCAAAAAAAAAATTGGTTCTAATATTTCATTCCACTTGAGGGTTCTCATTCTTCTTTTCATCTTGAGCCTTGAAAATGTTTCTTCAACACTTAGCCATTTTCTTGCAACTTTCTTCCTTCATGTGAAACCCATAACTTTATCTTCCTCCGAAGGTTGTAATATCATCGTGCTTCACCACTTCAAGTCATCGTGCTTGATCTCGACGTTCCTCCTGCAAAACAAGCAAGGAGAAGAGCATTAGAACACTTCATAATATAATCTTAACTTACTTACCCGATTTTCAAGTTTCGACCTCCAAGCGTTCATCGCCCTCACTAGCAAACTTCATCCTTCTCAAGGGCGTATCATACAATCAACTTCAACTGCATCCTCAAGAAATTCATTTCACCTGTTGTAGCTCTGGCAACCTTGGCTTTATCCATTTCTGGCTCAAGAAAACTATCCTCATGAAGGATTCAATCAAATTCACCTAGGCAGTTCCTTTCAAATTCATCGTCTGGAGAATTTTACCTTGAAAACACATTTTCTTCACACTTGCCTTAGAAAATTTTCAAATTTCCCTTAGGAAAACTCATCAATCCGGTGCCCACGTGAAATCCTCATCCTGAAGGCCGCAGCGAAGCATGGAAGACTTTAAAATCAACTCCTCATCGATAATCTTCAATACCCAGAAGAAAATTTCCCTCTGAACGCGTTGAACTCATGGGTGCACGATGAACGGGTTCATTTAATTTTCTGGAATTTTGAACCTTGGAAAAATAATTTTTAACAATTTATTTCATTTCTTCATCTCCTCTGAGAATTTTGTTGCTCCGACTTGAAAATTTTCATTGACCCTGTGTAGCAAGCACCATCTGACTTCTTCACTGGTAAATTCATCCATGCCTTAAGAAAAATTTCACCACCCTGGGTCTAGGCGTATTTTCTAAGGAACAAAATATTTGCCTTAGAAAATTTTAAATCATCCTGCACTTAGAAAATTTGCCTTAGAAAATTTTATTCGATCTTGCTCTTCCTTGCCTGCGAGAAAGTCACCAACCTTACCTAGAGCATCTTCGTGAGGGCGCTTAGCATATTTCATCCTCCAACATCTTCAATGCCTTAGGAAAAAATTTATTCATTTTGAAAATTTCAGCGTCTTATGAAAAATCTTCATCACCTTGTCTTATATCTCATTCTTCACCCATAGCATACTTGGAGAAAATTAAAACGATGCCCAGCATTTTGTTTCACCACCTCATGCGCCTTAGAAAAAATTTTCTAACACACATTACTTTGGGCGCATATGACACTTCAAGAAGAATGTTTAAATTCACCACGCCTTGAGAAATACTTCCAACACCCCTTTAACACTCATCACCTTGCATGGCGCACATCACACTTGAGGGTGGATATTCAACTTCACCACGCTTAGCAATATTTTATCTTCCCCTTTGGGCGCATTTCACACTTGAAGGAGGATAAACTTTATAACATGGGCGCATATTTGATGTCATGGAGTCAACGCCTAGCACTCATCTCCCTTTTTATCCTTTGGCGCATTTGAGAGGGTGAGAGGGATTTCAAATTTCCAACGCCTTCTTTTGACTTGTTGACTTTATTCTACACTTGGGCGGATTTGCATTATGAAGTGGATTTTAAAACTTGCCTTTCAACTCATTTGGAATATTCCCTCCTTGCATGCATACGTTTTGTCTCTTTGCATGCCATTGGTTTTGTCTTCACATGCCCTGATTTGGGCACATTTTTCCTATGTAGGAGGATGAAAACGTTGACTTCCCTTGACCATTTCTAGCTTGGGCGCATTTTTTGCCTTGAGGAGGATGGAACTTGAAGTATGGGCGCATTTAGGCAAGGGTGAAGGATAAACTTCATTGACCCGTTTGACCTTCTTGCTTGTTGGGCACATTTCTTACTTAGTGAAGGATGAGAGTTGATACTTAGAAATTTTTTTATCATTTTGCTTTGTGAGGAGGACGCATTTAGACAAGGCGGGAGGACATTGCTCGTACTTAGAATTTTTTTTTTTTTTTTTAAACTTCTTCACCCCTTGAGGGCGCATTTTACCCCTGGAGGTGGATAAAACTTTGCCTTAGAAATTTTTTTATGCTTCCACCTCACCAACTTGGGCGCATTTGGACCCTGATGAAGGACGAGCTTCATTCTCAAAAATTTCCATGCCTCCTTATTCACCTGGGCGCATTTTTCCATGTCAACTGGATGAAGTTCCAGACTTGAACTTTTTTTTTTCTTCGTTTTCGCCAGTTTCCATGCCCTGCTATTTATAGTAAGTCCTCTCAATTTTGCACCTCTGATGCTCGGAATGACTTGAAATTTTGCACACTGCATCCTCATCAACTCGTTGTTTTGTCGACACTGCCACTTTTAGTCACCTTGCTAGTTTAGCCTGTTTCTGAAGGTGGTTTACTATAAATAGTAACCTCTTGTTTCTGGTAGCTCCACTGCTCCGATCGACTTGAAATTTGAATGAGGCGCTCCTAACCACACGACCTGCCTGCGGACATTGGCGCATGCAACTGATTTGCTATTTTTAGCCTATTTCCAAATTGACTTACTATAAATAGTAAGTGCTCCGTTTGACTTGAAATTTTACCAGCAGATAGCTTGAAGGATGCTGATCGCGGTGGTTTACACCAGTTTTTGAAAATTTTGACTTTTTACGCCTCTTTTTGGGTCCCGAAGTTGGAAACCCTAATTCACTCTGCATGCATATCAAATGAACTCTGTTTGCTCTCGTTTCTGTGGCACTGCGATCAGCTCGTGATTCTGAACCACTGGGAAGCAGCTGCCGGGACACACCTGCTAAAAATAGCAAGTTCCTTATTGAGTGATCATCTTCATTTGCATGTCACACCATCGCGAAGCTCTCGAAAAACCAAGAAGGAATATCCAGACATGCAAAGAAAAACTCTGCATCTGAACCCTGAAATCTGTGCCAGAAGCTGGACTGCTAAAAATAGTAAGTAGTCTGTTTTCGCTCAAATTTTGCACACGAGTAGCTTGATGCACTCTGAATGCCGTGTGACTATCGGAATCTCAAAAATGCTGACAAATTGCCCTGAATTTCACACTTACTAAAAATAGTAAGTACCTCGGAATTTGATGAAAATCTGCTGAGAGCCTGCTGGAAGCACACTGACAACAATGTTAAGCTCTGTTTTCAATTTATTCACTTCATTCAAACTCGAGCTGACCAAAAGACTCAAAACCCTAATTTCAGACTTGGCCAAATTTTACTCATTCTGAAAAGCAGACATCAGAAAAGAGAGACAACAACAAAAACAAACCAACACCAAACCAAAAGCAAAGCCAAAATTAGGGGGTCCCCATTTGCAATGGGGCGATGTGTGAAAAACGTCACAACACTACCATTCAGAGGGATGAGGCCGGCAATTGTTCCATACACATCGCAGTACCAACAGTGGACAAGCCACAAGACGAGATCACTCCTCAAGAGTACGCCATAACCACTATAGATCTTGGCCTAACCACAAAAGGCTAGGAAGTGGAGGAACTAGATAATTTTGTCTCAACTGTCAAGGTGAGACTGGAAAAAGAAGGAATATAAAAGGGAGGTCGAATGCCTGAAGGAGTATATACGACATCTGACCCAGCCACCTGATCAAGGTGATGCAATAGCTCTCCTCTTATCAGTTCTTCGCAGGAGATAGCCAAGGATGTAGAGCTAGGGATGGTCACAGCCAAGGAGGCTTAGGAATGGATGGCAAGCGAGGGCATAGAGGCAACCTCGTTCATGGAGAAATTGGCACTCGCCTATGGGAAAACTTCTTCTTTTCTTTCTAGACTTGTTGATATGGTAGAAACTTGGGACAACCTTCCAAATATTCAGGAGAGGCTTATTCCATGCCTTAGGGTCCTGAAGGGAATTCCAAGGGAAGAGTTAGTTGAAAGAAAGGTGATTGTTGCAGGAGCAACTTATGATTTTCACCATTGGTTTTGGGTAGTGACTATACAGAGAGAGATTCTGGAAAGGGTGAAAGTGGACAGGCTCAGAGTTGAAGAGCAAATCAAAGAAATCCAGGAGAAAATTTATATGATAGTTGCAGATGTGTTTGACCGAGAGATTGTCCAGGAAAATGACATGTAGCCGAAGAGGTTGAAGCATAAAGTTTAGGAGGTTTTCTTCTCTGCTACTGGACCACTTCTGAGAAAGGATTTCGTGAGAGTGGCAAGTCTCTTGGCCATCTGGAATGATTTTGTGAAGCAGGAGGCGGATTGGGAAAGCACCTTCGCCAAATGTGCTGAGGACTTGGATGGACTTAAATTCTGGATTAGCATGCTGCCGCCCGTCACGATGGAGGAGGTTATCAAGGTCGTGTCCAGATTCATCGAGCGCAATGCTGCCCAAGAAGATAGGGACGCCTCTCCTTGATGATAGCTCCAACTGCCACTTCACTGCCTGTTACTGATTGTTTACTGATTGATAACTGATGTTATTTTGGGCAACCCTAATTAGGGTTGGGTTGTATTAATCTTGGCCGTCGATATTGTTTTAATCTCAGCCTTTCATTTCATTTTGAAAACTCTATTTAAATTGGTGATCTCTCACTTTCATGGGTGTGGAGACAGTATATGAAATTGTTGCATTGAGACTATCTCCGATAATAAAAGCTCTTTTGCATGATTTGCTTTGAATAACTTTTATTGTTAAGTAGTAAGCAAGGTTGCATATCTTCTTCTACCATAGATTAGAGTTAGAATTAAGTTAAGTAGAATTTGCTTTAAGTATTGGTTAAGTGAATGAAAGATTGATAGTATAGATTCAATGGTGAAATATTGCTCATACTTTCTTCGAATGGATGATTTGCATTCGATGCATAAAGTTAGCCTGAGCTTATAATTGTGGAAGCTTAACTTCGGTCTCATTCGAGGCTTGAAATAATAATCACACCCCCTTGAAGATTGCACCCACTTTGCGTAGTTGTCCCAGGGAGGCGAAACAAAGCGTGGTTATCCCTTTCACCGAATCTTTACCGTCTCTTAAATTCTTAGGCATAGAATAGATCCCCTAAACCCTTATCTTTTTGCAATTTTTTGAGATCCAAATTGAAGTCCTAATTGAAGAAGCCTTTAATGATAAATCCGCCTAAGTCCCGAACTTGTGAAAATTTCTTTAACATAAGTCCCTTTGTGTATTACCAACAAATCACAACGCCCATTGAGCTTATCCACACGTCAAGACCTGACAAAAGAAACCTTGGAATTGCCATATGATCTTCTCGCAATCTTAGCATACACGGTGGTTTTTCAAGAGAGGATAGAGTGTCTTTGGACATTTTATTTTGTGTGTTTGATGGATGATAAAACGTACACCAAGAAGTAGTCACAAAGAGGACTTCTAGCAAGGGGCAATTTGTTTGGACAACAAAAAGTATGGTTGTAGAGGACATGCATATTGATTTATTTTATGGCAAATCACAGTCTTTACTTTGGCATTCAAGTGTTTCCAAAAATGCATAGTATGGCATTCAACAAGCAATTCCCAAGATCACTATTAGATAAAGGATTCCAACAGGCCTTCAAATAATTGTCTACAAAGAGTATGTGTGAATTTCAAAATGCCTTGTTGCTCACATGGAGTTCTTGGTCATACCCTTCAATGTGATTAATGCTTGGACTACTTTCCAATTCAAGGCGAATCAGGTATCTAATGTTCAAATAAAGACAATTTGTTTTGATGAGTTTTATGAGAAGTTGATATGTGAGACGTGGAAGGATCAGTTAAGTATCTAAAACTGACAATTGGGATTCTAGAGCAACAAGCTATATTTGTAAAAGAATTTAAGTGTGAGCTGAAGATAAAAAAATTTATACTTCAACTGTATCACCATTGCTCAATGCATATAGGTGGATAAAAGAAGGATTCAAGTTCTTCTATTATGTGCATTCTCTACTATGCTAACTTTACTCAGGAGATTCTTAAGCCTATGCAACAGTAATAGAAGGTTTGTTGAAGGGACTTGTTGTGACCTTTTCACACATCGCCCCATCGCTGATGGGGACCCCCAGTTGCCTGCTAGTTTTTAGGGTTCTGTCTCCTTGCAACGGTTACGAGAGATCACTTTGCCAAGAGTTTCAAGTCAGTTTGCCGAGAGTTACCCAAGCCAAGTCAATAATTCATGCTTGAATCAGTGCATAGACGTCATGGAAGCGCTCAGAAGGCCCAAGAGACGAAGATCGACTGTGAATTCGGCCAATTCTGAGACTTCCTATTTTTTAGGAAATTTTGCTTTTTCGATTTTTCATTTTTGGCATTTTCGGACCAAACAAGGTTCCCTATTTTTTAGGGTTTGCTTTTTCTATTTTTAGAAAGTTTCTATTTTTGGAAAGTTTCTATTTTTAGAAGGGTCCCGAGTTCTGAAAACGCACTCAGAAGTTCGAAAAACTCAATAGAACTCTCAGAAAATCAAAGTAAAAAATTTGAATTTTTTTCGAAAAATCTAGAAAAAACAAGTAAAAAAGCATGAAAAATCAGACCAAAAACGTTCAAAAATCTGGAAAAATCAGTCAAAACCAGTTCAAAATCAAGCAGATATGAGGATGAAATCATGAAAAATCAGTTCTTAAATGGTGAAATTTGTGAAAAATATGTTCAAGTCTGGAAAATTCACCATTTTCAAGAAAAAGAATGTTAGGAAGGATGGATAAATGTCAAGGAGTTCGCCCAGCAACTAGCTTGCACATCCTAGGATCTTCTGAAGTCCGCCATGCATCTTGAAGACCCATCCTTGCATCCTCCAAAGTCTGCCCTGCATGTCCAAAAGGTTGATGAAGTCCGCCATGTGCAAGGAAGGAAGTGCCAAAGAGTCTAGAAGTCCGCCATCCTTGTCCAAGCATCATCTAAAGTCCTCCATCCACTTTAAAGGAAGTGCCAAGGGGTCATAAAGTCTGCCATATGCCAAGAGGGACGTCCAAAAGGGTCATGAAGTCCGCCCATGCACATCCTATAAGTCTTCAAAGTCCGCCATCTTCAAAGAAGGATATCCTAAAGACCCCTAAAGTCCGCCATCCTTGTCCTTGACCCCTTGAAAGTCCGCCATCTGCTTTAAAGAGAGATCCAAAGTGCTTATGAAGTCCGCCCTTGAAAGGTGGGACTTGGTTGAAGGCTGTCCAAAGTCCGCCTAGGCATGTGATAAGAGGAAAATCAAAATTTTTTTTGCTAAGTGTTGGTGCCTAGAGGAGGAAATTTCGAAATTCAACTAAGTATGAGGGCCTAAAAAGGTGGAAAATTGATCTATGGCTCAACATTATAACATTTCAAAGGATGAATAAATGCTAAAGTGTTAAGGAAATCAACCCTAGAAAAGAGGGACATCCAAAATACTTGTCCAAAGCTAAGGCAAAGTCCGCCATGATTGTCCAAAAAGCTAAGGAAGTCCGCCTAAGAGGATAAAAGATTGATTTTTGGCTAAGTGTTAATGCTAAGTCCAAAGAAAGGTTCGAATATTTGCCTAAGTATAGAGGCTAAAGGATGGAAAGTTGAGATTTTTGACCAAGTATCATGACATTTTCGGGAGGTCAAATGCTAAGCTTGAAAGGGCACGTGCTAGAGAAGATTGGGATTTGGCAAAGAATAAAACGGAATGTGCCTAACACGATGAGGAAAAGAGATAAAATTTGCCTAAGTATGGAGAAAATGCGAAGAAATTGTCAACTTTGGCCGAAGAAAAATGCACAAGGCCAGGGGAAAGGAAGGATCGTCCTTAGCCAGAAGGAGGAAGAATATGTCAGACGTCAAGGAAATTCGCCCAACGAAGACATTCGGACAAAGATTCTGCCTAGAAAAATTCGACTAAGCAAGGGAATATTTGAGCAAAATAAGCCTAAAATCTCGCCTCGGCAAAGAAAAATAGGGATCTGGCAATGAAATTTTCGACGGAATGGCTTAAGATTTGGTTTGGCTAGACGAAATTAAGGACGAAATCGGAAAATACACTCTTAGCCAAGAAAAGTGGAAGAAAAATCGAAATAGCCATGGGTCCAAAACGAACGGGTTGGAATTAATTAAAATATTTTAATATTTTAATAATTAATTTTCAACTATTTGGAATTTAAAAATGCATTGGACAAAATCAAATTTGTGAGACGAGAATTGGAAGAAAATAAAGTACGCCAGGCAGAGATGAAATCCGGCAAGAAAATTAAATTCGCCATGAATTTAATTAAATATTTAATGTTTATTCAAAAATTCGAAAAATCAAAGATAAACATTAAATAAAAAAGCGAATTTTTGAAGATCAGTGAGATTTGCTTGGATAAGTTCGAGACTGATTCTTGTCGGAAATAAAAGGAAACTTGCCTGTTTAGATAAATGAAAACAAATCAAGATCGAGAAAGAATATGGCAGTTGCTAAAATGAATTCAATTTTTCAGCATTATAATGAGTTTCAGCAACTCATTTTTTCACACACAGCTGAAGAGAAATTTAATCTTTCTCGAAATTATCAGGCAAATAATTCATCAATAAGCAAAGTTGAATTTTCCCAGAGAGAGAAGCAGTGTTATGCTAAGGAATTTTTCGCGGGAAAAAAGAAAGAGATTTATTCAAAGCTGAAATTCTTCTGTGAAGAAGGGCGCACTTCTTCTTCTAAAAATCAGATTTTTAAATCTGATTTGCATTTAACGGTTCTTCACTGAGGTTTGATGTTCGGTCAATTAAATTTGCTATCTCTTTCATGTACTTTCATCTTAACGGAGTTCTGCCAAAATTTTCAACTTCATCCAAGTCACTTTCAGCTTGCTTTTTCACAGCAATTTACTTATTTAACCAACTGAAAGTCAGTTTTCGAGTCCAAGGCACGAGATTTAATTGTTTGAAAAGTCTTTATATTAATGTTAATTTTATGACTGTAGGTTGACGGACACGGCAGGCGAATTATCAAAGAAGCTGAAAATGAAGTTTGCCAACAAGGGTGCCCAGAAAGAGACCAAAGTCATCTCAAAATGGAAGAATGTCGTGGACACTGACCTCGGACACGTTGACTTTGATGAATTCAAGAAAAGAGTGTATGGTCAGAAGGGACTCCCCACAGCAATAGCCAGACGGATGGTCAGAAACGGGATATTCCAAGCAGCCGGATTCCCACCGGCAATGGACTGTGCAAAGTTGATGGTGGAGTGTGCTCTCCATTATGACGCTCAAAAGAGACAGATCATCGCCCCGATGGAAGAGTCTTGGCGCACTTGGGCGAAGTTGCAATCCAGGAGACCTTCGGCATCCCGGAGCATTCATGAACGGTCTATAAGACCAAGGAAGAAGCTAAAAGGTTCTATGACAGTCAGCCAGATCTGTGCGCCACAACAGTCAACAAGGTTTGGATGGACAAGCCAAAGCCTTCAATCAAGAAGTTGCCCAAGAGGCCTCGCCGAACGGACTTCAAGGAGGATTTCGGGGATATTGTGCTGATGCTGAACAGAATAGCTGGTAACCCACAGGGCGCCTTCTTCGAGAGCTGGATGTACTATTTTATAGATGAGATTACTTCTGGAGTCAAAATGTTCAATTGGTCACGAATGATAAGTGACAACCTCCATGAACAGTTGATCAACCTCGAAGAGACTAAGTCTTTTCATATGAGTTCATATGTTGTGTACCCGTTGGCTAGATCGTACAAGTATCCAGGATTGATATGCAAGGGCAAGATTGGCAACGGGGAGAACGAGCTTAGGCCTTACGACTGTTATCCTCAGCTCCAATTGAAGGAGAAGACTCACTTCAGGAGGGTTCATGATGCATTCCTAATGCACATTACCAGAAAGCTTCAAGGAGGAGTGCATCAGAGGCTGAGCCATGAAGCAAAAAGTCTTATCAGCAAATACGGGTCTTGGTTCATCCAGTTCCCGAAATTCACATATATCAGGATCCAGGGATTTACTGGAAATCCCTATAAATTGCCTATCTATCCGACCAATCGGATGATATTGCTCGAGGTTTTGAGACAGTTGGAGGAGTACCAGAATATTCAGAGGCCGACCAAGAAGGCGTCCGTCACATTCCCATTCTTCATTGGGAATATGTTAGAATATTGTCCATCAGCACAGACAGCTGAGAGTGCAAGACTGGAGATCCAGTGGTATCCTTTCACGGCTTACAAGTCCAGGGTCAACTATGACCCACATCATAACATTCGGACAGTGGAAGGAAGAAAGTACAAGCACAGGATGGAACTGGAAGATTTCTGGGCAAATGCTGCCGATGAGTACGAGGTTAGGTAGAAAATGTGGTCTAGGATGCCACTAGATTTCATGAGGACAATTGAGTTCTGCCGAGTGCCTAACTAGCTACAAGATGATGGAAACCACGTCCAGCCACGCTTTGAGGAAAGCCGACCTCTCCCTCCAGTGAAATGGTCAGAACCAGAGCATGCAGACCTAGCCACCCTAATGAGGCCAGTAACTAAGTATTCTCAATGGTGGGTTGATTACCACGCCCAAGAACTGAGACAAAAAGGAATCACGCTCACATATGACTTATTGAGCGAATCAGAGTCATATTCTTCTAATGCTGGTGCATCCCATCAAGACTTGGTCGGGATTGGAGAGAAAAGAAAAGAAATAATGCCAAGTGCTGAGCCTGTTTCCAAGAGGCATAAGGGAGAACCTTCTCGTTCACAAGCATCCAGGAATATTGACCAGTTTGTGGCTACTATTGACGATTCCTTGGTAGAGATGCTTGAACCTCCTGCAGTTCAAGAAGAAAATGATGAACCTATTCAACTAGATGATGAAGAGCTTGCGTCACCAACAGGCACAGAAATTTTGGGTTCAGACAATGAGATCGAAGCTCGGAACAATGACTTCGAGGAGGGAATGATTTCCGCTCTCAGGGGAGTCGTGGATTATCCAAACGAGGATGAGGTTCAAGTAGAGGATGGCATTGAACAGTCGACCATTCCAGACTGGCTGTTAGAAAGGATGAAAGTTCAGGTGCCTGCTGAGGCTCAACAAGAAGAAGAGGATGATACTACCGATTTCTTGGCAAGATTAGAGCAGGTCGCAGTCAAGAAGCCCGCCAAGAAGTTCTCCACCATTCAGAGGAACGAGACAGGCAACGGTTTCGTGCACATTGCAGTACCTACAGTGGATAAGCCACAGGACGAGATCACTCCTCAGGAGTATGCTATAACCACTGTTGACCTTGGCCCGACCTCGAAAGGTCAAGAAGTAGAGGAGTTAGACAATTCTGTCTCGACCATCAAAGCGAGACTAGAAAAGGAAGTGGCTAAGAAGGAGTATAAGAAGGAGGTCGAACGTCTCAAAGAATATATACAGCATTTGACCCAGCCACTAGATCAGGGCAATGCGACTGTTCCTCCTCTCCTCAATTCATCACAGGAGATGACTAGGGATGTCGAGCACGGAATGGTGATGGCCAGGGACGCTCAAGACTGGATGGCAAGTGAAGGAACGGAAGCGGCCTTGTTCATGAAGAAGTTGGCACTTGCCTATGGACGAACCTCTTCATTTCTTTCCAGACTGATGGATATGGCGGAGGCGTGGGAAGGTATCCCGGATATGCAGGAAAGGCTTATTCCAAGCCTGAGAATCTTGAAGAGCACTCCGAGAGAGGAGTTAGTTGATAAAAGGGTGATTGCTGCAGGGGCAGCATATGATTTTCATCACTGGTTTTGGGCAGTGACCATACGAGAAGAAGTCTTGGAGAAGGCAAAAGTCGATGGGCTTGGAATTGAAGAACAGGTCAGGAAAATCCAGGAGAAGATTTACATGACAACTACAGAAGTGTTCGACTGTGAAGTCATCCGGGAGAACGACATGCAGTTGGAGAGATTGAAGCATAAAGTTCAAGAAACTTTCTTCTCGACCACTGGACCATTCTTGAGACAAGACTTTGCGGGAGTGGCAAGACTCTCATCCATTCGAAAGGATTTTGAGAAGCAGGAGGCAGATTGGGAAAGTACTTTTGCTAGATGTGCTGAGAAGTTGGACGGACTTGAATTCTGGATCAGCATGTTGCCACCTGTCACAATGGACGAGGTCATTGCAATAGTGTCCAGATTCGCCAAGCACAATGCTATTCAGATGGATAAGGACGCCTCTCCTAGATTATAGCTAGAACTGCCACTTTTCTGATTGATTTCTAGTTGATAACTCTTGTTATTTTGGGAAACCCTAATTAGGGTTTGGTTGTAATAATCTTGGTCGTTAATCTTGTTTTAATCTCGGCCCTTCGTTTCATTTTTGAGGCTCTATATAAACTAGTGCTCTCTCATTTTCATTTGTGTGGAGACAGAATATGTGTATTGTCGCATTGAGACTATTTTGAATGATAAAAGCTCTTGAGCATGATTTTCCTTGAATAACTTCTTATTGTTGAATAGTAAGCGAAGTTGCATATTATCTTCCGCCATAGATTAGAGTTAAAGTTAGATTAAGTAGAATTTGCTTTGAAAGTTGGTTAATTGAATGAAAGATTGATCGTATTGATTCAGAGGTGAAGTGTAGCTCATACTTTCTTCGAATGGATGATTTGCATTCGATGCGTAAAGTTAGCCTGAGCTCTTAATTGTGGAAACTTAACTTCAGCCTCACCCGAGGTTTGAAAATTATTCTCACAACCCTTGAAGATTGCACCCATTTTGTGTATGTTGTCCTGCAGGAGGCGAAACAAAGTGTGGTTTATTCCCTTCATCGAATCCTTATTGTCTCTTGAGTTCTTAGGCTTAGATTAGATTCTCTGAACCCTTGTCTTTTGCCATTTTTTTTGAGATCCACCTTGAAAGTCCTAATCGAGAGCCTTTAACGATAAATTTCCTAAGTCCTGAACTTGTGAAGATTGTTCTTACTTAAGTCCCCTTGTTTATTACCAGCAAATCACAACGGCCATTGAGCTTATCCACACGTCGAGACCCGACTAAAGAAACCTTGGAATCGCCATATGATCTCGCAATCTTAGCATACGCGGTGGTTTTTCAAGAGAGGATAAAGTGTCTTTGGACATTTTTATTTTGATGTTTGGTGTGTCATAAAACACTCATCAACAGGACTAAACATGCAATCACTCTTGCATAGTTGCAAATAGTGAAGAATATCTCAGGGAGGATAAGTTCAAAATACCAATATTTGACCAAACGCAGAGATATAACCATTGAATTTGCAAAGATGGCCATAAATGTATCCAAGGAATAAAGAAGGAAAGATTAATGAGCTCATCTTCGAGCTTGAATCAACCCAAAACTCTTAGGAAAAACCCAAATAGCACTTTAGGAGATAGAAGAAGAACTTAATGCTACAACACATTTCTAGGAACAGGAGAATGAAGCAATGGCTAAATGAAAATAAGCAAGCAGCTGAAGAGCTTGATAGGTTTCTAAAGGATTCTGATTTAGAACAATTTCCAAGAATACCAAAAGTTGCAAACATAGTTTTGGTCTTAATTGAGACAATTGGGTAAGGTTGTCTACACGTAAGAGCATAGTTGGAAAACTCGGCTTGGAAAAAAACTCGCCAAGCCAAAAATTGGAGAGTCAACAAAAACTCGGCAAAAAGTCACCAAAAACTTGCAAGTTTTTAGAAAAGACTCGACAAGTTAAAGTCATAAAGACTCGCTGGGCAAAAAGACTAGTGAATTTTTCAAGACTCGCTGAAAACTCGGCGAGTCTTCCAACTATGTGTAAGAGTATGGGGCTTGCAATGGTTGCCTCCCCATGGAGAAATCACTACGGCATTGAAATTCAAGGATTAAGAGAAAAAATTAACACTTCAAGGTATGTTGAATGGAGTCTCAAGCATGGCTACATGAAAAAGAAAGGAGGTATATCCTCAAAAGAACCAAGTGGCTCAAACCACTCCATGCACAAAGACAACCAAACATCAATTCTATAATGCCCCCTCCTAAAAGTCCCCGCAATTTCTTTTAAGAAGGTAATTTAAGAATAAACTAAAAAAAATTAATAAAGGTCAAGGGGCATGTGAAAAGTAAAGTCCTTCAAAGGAAAAAGGTATATAAGGAAGACCAAGCAAGGATAAGGAAGAACATGTGAATGGAATACATCTTTAATTATCTGATTATTACTCCTTTGGAGCATCAAATTGTGGTTCAATCTGATCTAAGGACAAAACCCATTAAGGTATGGAATTCCTCTAAATTCCATTATTGAATCAGAGGACAAAAACACTTGATTCAGATCTGGGGCAATCTCACCCAAAGATTGCATGGAAGTTTCATGTGTTGGACAGTTAGAATTATTGTTAATAACTAGTGTACAGTTTTGGAGACATTTCAAAGACATTCCAATTAATTGTAATTTGTTACAGATTTATAGTTAACTTATTAGCCACTGCTGAAGATAAGCCTGAATTTTCTAAGTAAAATTCTAAATATAATATCTAATAAAGAATTGAACACATTAATTAATAATTATGAATCAATTTCATTCGGAAGCAATAAATATTAATTGTTTATCTATAAATTGAGTAGAAATTATCATAATTGTGCACTTGGGGTTTGATATATACAACTTCTTCTAAACTTGATATTACAAATGGTATCAAAACTGGCTTAGTCTTCCTTCATATGCAATTTAGTAATAGAGTCAACAAATATTATCAAAGAGAACTTAAAAAAAAAAACCTCAACCCATATAAGTGGCAAAACTACCATGTTGGCCAAGCTCACCACAGAGCTTGATAAAGAAAAGAGCGTACTTTCCCAGTAGCGCAGAGACATGGAAAAATGCCTGTTGTCATGGTCGGAAATGAAACAGGTAAAGCTCAACAAATTGGTGGAGGTTGGGGTAATTCCTGACAAAGAAAAGTTTGTAGAGGTAAGAGAATCGCTGAAACACAAGATTCAAGTGGTTCAATCTCTCAC
>VDFB02275502.1:239763-306557 GCA_007258455.2 Sequoia sempervirens
CTGGATATCCTCGACAAGGAGATGATTTTGAAATTTTTCATGCCCTGCCGGAGACTTTAAGATGGAGATTTTACTCGGGCGCCTGGTTGATGAAATTTTCTAGAGGAAATAAATTATTTCTAAGGCAGATGGGTTGGAAATTTGGCTAAGGCAAAAAGGAGATAAAATTTCCCAAATCTCAGGTTGGATAAAAGTTTTTAAGGCACAACTTAAAGGTTCACAAGAAGAAGAACTACACCCAAGGAGTATAAGATGGGTGAAATTCTCTAAGGAATGAAAATGGAAGCTCAAATCTCCAGATGCGCCCTAAGGGGGATGAATGATAAGGTGGAAATATTCTAAGGCATGAGGAATTTAAAGGCAAAACTTGTGCTAAAGAAAAGTGTTGAACTCTATCAGATCCAAAGATTAATCTAACATTGGAGATCAGGTAAATAAAGTGAATTTATACTATAAGTGTTCTGATGCTCTTCTCTTTATCTGTTTTGCAAGATGAACACCGGGGCCAGAGCACGATGACTTGAAGCGATGAAGCAAGTAATCCAAGATGATATTACAACTTGAAAGGAGATAAAGTTATGTGTTTCGAGCTCCTCCATGATGTCTCATTTGCACCCAAACCATGAAGGGAGATGTTATAAGAAATGGCTAAGTATTGCACCCAACGTAGTTAGGCGAATGGCAGGCAGGAATGATTGAATCCAAGACAAGAAATCTTTCAAAAGAAAAGATAAAAGCCCAGGCGTTGGAAACTGACATCATGACAGGTTGAAGAACAAAGTAGAGAAATTCTCCTTAGGTGTAAAGTCCTTCGATGACCCAAAGATATTCTCCAACGTGCTTCAAACAACTCAAGATGTAGTGGCAAGAAGGAGGAAAATCACCATCAACAGGTTAAAAAGTTACAGGCTTGAAGTTAGATCGAGAATGTGCCTGTCATATCCATTCAAGCAGTTGAAGTAGTGTTGACCAAACTCAGGCTGTTTGCAGTCGGAGAAAGAAAAATGTGAATGTGTGTCCAGATAAGAGCCTTCTAGAAGATAGTGGACATTAATTGTTCATTTATTATCCCACTCTTCTTAGTGGTGGTTTTTAGGGTTAGGGTTTATGTGGCTCGATCTGAGCCCTTCATTGTAATTGAATCTGAGTCGTCCACTAGATTTGGCCAACTATAAAAGGGGCATCCCCCCTCATTTGTACCTCATTAGATTAGAAATTAGACTAGACAGGATAGAATAGTAGAGAGACAGCTTAGAGCTAGCATAGTATAGATTGGTAGCGTAGATTGAAAAGGAAGGAAAGTCTTCCATTTGAATACTTTGTAAGAAGTTGGTGTGAACACTTTCATAATAAAAGAGTTTTCATTGATGGTGATCTCTTCTTTTGTTGTGAGTAGCTAGCGAGGCTTCTTCGTCCTTCCAATTCACTTAGAATCTTGAAGTAGCTTAAAGTAAAGTAGATTTCATTTCATACAAGTAGTTAGTAATTGTGGAATGTGGTGCTTAATTTGAATAGAACTTCGCTTATCCATACCACTAGCGGGCTCACTGACAGTGGGTTCACCTTGCGTGGTCAACTGGAACATTGTGAGCTTAACTTCGATTATGGTTTATATGTTGGCATGTGTCATTGTGATGGTGTCTTCATGTTGAATCATGATTTGAATACCTTTGAGTACTCCTCTAATGATTGCACTAGTTTTGTGGAAGTTGTCTGAAGCGAGGCAAAGCAAAGCTTGGTTGAAGTCTGCGAGAATTAATTGCCATGTCCCACACCTTATAGTAGAATTATAGCATCTCTTATCCCTGCACTCATTTAAATTCAGTTCATTTATGGCTAGTGTTAGGAAACTTGCACTTACCTGCCAAATCATTCGAACCACATGAAACCCTTTAAACTGTTGTTGTCCGCTGTTGAACAATTGCGTAAGTCCCCTTGAAATACCAACAAATCACATCAAGCCAACTGAGACTATCCACTGCATGAAGGAACCTTGGAGTTGAATGCATGATCTTTCTAGCAATCTTAGCGTGCAGGAGATTTTGTTCAAGAGAGGATAGAATAGTCGTTGGTGAACTTTATTCTGTGTTGGTGCGGTCACGAAAAACACATCAACACATACCAACGCCAATTACTTTACTATGTAAAGTGCTTGAGATGTTGCCCACTGTGAGGGAGGGCAAATGGCGTTTCGTCTCTGTATGCTAACAGGAAACTGTTCTCACCGTGTAGCTGATGTATTTGGAAAGGTCCTGTCCACAGTGAGTCAAATTTTCCATGCATACCTTTTGGTTCTCTCCGTTTGTCCCACAGGAGAATGACGTCACCAATTTGAAATTCTCGAGACTTGGCCTTTTTGTCAAAAAGCTTCTTTACTTGGTCCTGGTGTTCCGCGATGCGGTCAACCACTTGAACCTGGTTCTCTTCCAATTCGGAGAGATGACAAGTGGGTGCTCCTCTGTTGCTTCCTCTTTACAAGCCTCCTCTCTAGCAACATTTTGTTGAGGCTAATCTGTCTCCATGTGCTGTGCATCCTCCTCTAAATGTTGAGCATCGGGCTCCGTAGTATTTTCATCCTCAAAAGTTGCCTCGATCATATGCTGCAAGTGAGTGTCCATTGCCGTCTCTTCATCTTCCTCCTGTTGGCTCTCATTCCTAGGAGCATTAACACTCTAACTATCTGGCTCCCTAGACAATGGCCAATTGACCTCCTCCATCTCACGTTCTTCATTCAATCTAGCTCCCTGACTTGCAAGAAATGAAACCTCTTGCACACTTGAAGAGTGAGTCAGTAATTATGTGGGTGATGCTTCCTCCAATTTCTGAGGCACGGGCTAAACTTGACCTTCCTCCTGTGGCTTAGAAACTTGGGCAGGTTGTTTTCTTTTTCATTTCGTCGGTGGCCTTTGATCGCCCATGAGATTGTAGGTGAGAGCAATTGATTTGCTTTTGAGTCTATGAACATGTCTCTCCACCCAGCTCCTTGTGAATGTCAAGACTGGAATGCATAGCGTATCCAAGTCTGTAATCTCTGGCTCCGACCAATCAGACAGTGGGACTGGTGTGTTCCTCACCGTTTCATAATCTGGTTGAATAATATTGATATCCTCATCCACCTAGTCTGGAACTGGGACAACTTTGCATTCTCTGATCAACTTAAGGGGTAGTTGGGTAAAAATTCTTTTTCTAACTTCGGCTTCGTCCTCCGCATTAGCCCAAAAATATTCAATGTGAGCCTTATGCCTATGCTCCACACCCTGAACCATTCCAATATTCCTGTGGGGATCAAAATCATGTCTGCTAGTGCGGAGAGTGAGGTGGAAGAATAGTAATTCGTCCTCAGCTTCTCGGGATGCCTACAAAGATGGACACTCCTCAATTGAATTCCCCATAATAATAGGGTAATTTAGTCCTCCTTTCTTTTTGTTCTTCTGGATTTTGTCATAGGCAAATAGTTGCCTAGATACCTCCAACATCACCATCCTGTTGGTGAGGTACCTCGATAATCTGTATGCATAAGAGGTGAACCCCTGCAGCCTAATGTAGGTGTACTTCGGAAACTGGATGAACCAATATCTGTACTCTTTAATCAACTTTTGGGCATCCTTTGATATTCTCTGCTTGGTTCTTTGTTGAAGAGTCCTCGTCATATGCATAGTAAAAGTATCGTTCACCCTTTTAAAGGGGGAGAAGTGTTGGTCAAGTGCAACTACAGGCAAGCTTCATAAATCTTGAGCTGATCAGGACCGCATCCAATTGGCTCCTTGTAAGTCATTCCTCTATACTTTGTCATCCAAGCCAGCATATAGATGACGTATGAGCTCATATAGAATGTCCTTGTCCTCCTTAGGTGCCCGAACTACTCATCTATATTATCACTGATCATCCTGGCCCAATCAACATAATCCTTCCCCTCCATCACCACACTGATGTAATAAAACATCCAAGGCTCAAAAATATACACTTGGGAGCTTCGGTTCACCCGGCTAAGCATCATAATCAAGTCACAGTATTCTTACTTCAAGTCTTCTAAGATAATCTATTTGGGTAACTTTGTGTAGGGAGGCCTTGACTTCCGCATCCAAACTATATTTATTCTCTCAGCACATCTTTCGAAGGATGAGGCGTACATCTTGTCAGCTCTTTCTTTTGTCTTGTACAGCTTCTTCTCAAAAGTTGGAATCCCGAATGCTTCTCCAATAGCTTATGGCATGAGGTTGGCGAACAACTTGCCATAAAGAGAAACTATTGTTCTGTGATCAGGCTTATAGCAATTAGCGCATTCCATAATCAGCTCCGGACACTGAAGTACTGGTGGAAAACCAGCAGCTACATATAGTCCACTTTTCATGATGTTGTGCGTCATACCTGATGGATGATGGCCACCTTGCCCGTACATTCTTCCTTTGAGTACTTTGAGGTTGAACGAACCAAAGTTGGTGTCAGTCAGCCCTCCCAACTTTGAAACAAATTTTGATTCAGGAAGAAAAGACTTGTGGAGTTTCTTAATAATTGCCTGCCTGGAGGCGTTCTCTTTGTTGGATTTTGCATTTGCAGCTCTACCTGCAGCCTTGTTCATGCTTCCAGCATCTCCTCTTCCTATTTCAGCCATCCTACAAAATAAAATATAAGCATTAAAATTCAGACTTCGAAAATAAAATCACCATGAGATAGCTGAAACATGGAGTTAACTTCAAAAATAGAAGTTTTCAGCATCAACGTTCTAATTCCAAACGTCAAGAATTCTGACTCCAAAGCTCGAAATTTCAAACTCCAAAGTTTAAAACCTTCAACAAAATCACTCCAACACTTAGAAAAATTTTGCTCAAACTCACTCACTTTAGCAATTTCTTCTTCAGCACTCCTTTTCTCATAACTTCAAATCTGCAACTGGTGAGAAAAAAAGAATAGCTTGGAGGTTTAAATAATTGTGAAAGGGCGCTCATTTTAGCAATTGAATTAAATTTTCCCCCCCGTTACTTAGTAATTTTCTAACTATGGAGAGAAGACAGGCAAGTTGCCATTCAGTCGCGTCCCAATCATCATAGCATTTTCTATAGCTGGAGATTCTCTCTTGTTGTAAAATTCGAAATTTCCCAACTTGACTGCATGTAACATTTAGTTGTCTTGAATATTAATGGGAAATTTATTTTAATTATCTCCAACACTTAAAATATTTCCTTTCTTGACATTGGCGTACTTCAGTTTGAATTTTCATTCTCCAACGCCTTACAAAATTTCCTTTTTGTTTTAAAAAAAAAAAATTTACCCAACCTTTTGTCAGGGGCGCATATTTGGGGACCCACTTTCACTTCAATGCTTTAGATATTTTTTCCTATCACCCTCTTGGCTTGGGCGCATTTCATAGGTCAAGCTTTCATTTTCCATCACTTAGAAAATTCTCCAGACTTCCTCTCTAGGGTGGGCACATTCAACCCCTTTAGGTTTCATTTCCTCTAACTTAGAAAATTTTCATCCACCTAGTTTCTTCATGTTGGGTGCATTTGAGCCCCTGCACTTTGATTTTCATTGACTTAGAAACTTTTTCATGGCATCTTCAGTTGATAAGGCGCATTTAGGGGGCGTCTCCTCCTAGTTCCATGACTTAGACAAAATCTCTAGCCTTTCCAATCTTGGGCGCATTTCATACCATGAGCTTTTATTTTGATGACTTAGACAAATTTTTTAGCACCTTGTCATCTTGGGCGTATTTTGGTGGTGAAGCTTTGATTTCCTCATACTTAGATAATTCCACCAACTCCATGTTGCGAGGGCGCATCTAGGGGGTCCTTTCATTTTTCAACACTTTTCGAAAAAATCCTTATCTCCACCTCTTCAAGGGCTCATTTGACCCCTCATACTCTCAATTTTGAACACTTAGACAATTTTCTCATTCCTTCCCAGGTTTGGGCGCATTTCACACCATCTACTTTCATTTTCAATGCTTAGAAACCTTTTCTCTAGCCCTCTCTAACTTGGGCGCATTCAAGGGGGTCTCCTCCTAGTTTCATGACTTGGACAAAATCTCTTCTCCATGTTGGGAGCATTCTAGGGGGTAAGCTTTCATTCTAGGGCACATTTGACCCCTTGAACTTTCATTTTGAACACTTCGACAATTTTTCAAGGCCTCCATCATCTTGGGTGCATTCTAGGGGGTAAGCTTTCATTCTAGGGCGCATTTGACCCCTTGAACTTTCATTTTGAACACTTAGACAATTTTTCAAGGCCTCCATCATCTTGGGCGCATTTTACCCCCTGAGCTTCCATTTTCACTACTTAGATGATTTCTCCACCCAGCCTCCTCTCAAGGGCGCATTTGAGGGGTGCTACTTCTAATTTTGCTAGACTTGGTCAAATTTCGTGATACCCTCATCTGCTATTTTTAGAAAGTTTTGAAGTCTTCATGATTTTCAAGGATTGTCACTTTTGAAGACCTGATTTTCACTCGCACTGACCCTCGTGACGTGACTAACCTGCTACTTGCATGCACCTGCTATTTTTAGTGACTTACTAAAAATAGTAAGTGTTCAAAATGTGCTCAAATTTTATGAGAAGACTCCTTGAAGAATGCTGATCGTGATGGGATACCATTTTTCGGAGACTCGCGTTTTCGCCCTATTTTTTAGGAAACCCTCATTTTTCTGCATGCGTGTCTATAGGCCTCTATTTGATGTCGTTCTCGTTGCATGTTGTTCAGCTCTAAAAGTTGAAGTGTTGGCGACATTGTGCCTGCTAAAAATAGTAAGTGCTTGAAAAAGTGATCAACTCGTTGTCGGACTTGGTTCCATGTCATTCTGCCCGGGAGATCTCAAAAAACCCAGAAAAACCTAGAAATTTTGTTTGCATGCTGGTACCTACTAAAAATAGAAAGTCATCAGTTTGACTTGCATGTTATATCATCATGAAGCTCTTGAAAAACCCAGAAAGACTATGCTGACATGCATTGAAAAATCTTACATGCAAACCCTAAAAATTGTCCCCGAAGCCAGAACTGCTAAAAATAGAAAGTTGTCCGTTTTCACTCAAATTTTGCAAGTGAGGAGTTCTAAGGGTTCTAAGCACAGTGTAGCAATCAGAATTTGAAAATCCCTAAGAAATAGGCCCCAAATTTGGTACTTACTAAAAATAGTAAGTTGTTAGAATTCAGTGAAAATTCAGTGGGAACCTGCCTAAAGCCTTCTAACTGTAATGCCAAGCTCAGATTTCAATTAGCCAACTCAATTTGACCTCAAAATAGCCTGAAGATTCAAAACCCTAATCTGTCAAGACGCACTCCAAACTTAATCAAAATTCCAATCCAAGTCAAAAGGCAAGTACATCGTCGGAAAGATACAAAGAACAGAGACAGATAGACACAAGACCCAAGCCAAAAGACTGAATGGAACAAAAATTAGGGGGGTCCCCATTTTGAATGGGGTGATGTGTGAAAAGGTCACAACACATTCCTCGAATCTTCAAATGATGAATGCATTTCTTTAGGTACAACTGTGTATTCTTCTTCTTCAATTTCATATTCTATGGATGAAGAATTCCCTGAAATTATCATGACAAAGGAAGAAAGAAATGTTATGATAGCAAATGATCCTCTGTTGTTAGAAGTTGATATTCAGAAACATGATCCAACATTTGCACTCACAAGTTTCTTCACGTCACAAACTGTATGGAGGTTGTTTGATTCTGTGATGTCCCCTAGCTAGATAGTTCTCGGGAACAGTGTGTTAGCCCTTTATTGGACCCTTGTGGGCTAGCCAGAATGGATAGAGGGTCAGTGATGTTTTTTGGAGAGTTTGATTGTTCGTGTTTTCAGTGGACAGTGCTTGGATCACAGTGAGCGTTTGCATTCTAGGAGTTCACAGCTTCTGACAGCACGAGATTATCCTGAGTTTTGAGCATATTACGGGATTTTAAGTGATTAAGTTAATTTCTTAACTTAAACGCCTTTTTAATTAAAGTCACATTGACTTTAATTATATTTTATATCACTTAAATGTAAAAAGGAGGATTATAATATTTTAATAACTTGAAATATTGAAAAGTGCGCTCAAGGTATTTTTGGCAACTATTGAAAAGGGATTATATTAAAATATTAAAATATTTTAATGAAAGCAAAAGTCGTACTTTTCTTGAAATGCGTGCCATTTGGTATAAAGGCATTTCCAGGCAATAGAAACTCACTTCTTGACTATTTCGATTTGCCTTGTGCATTTTTCCCTCTGAGCAATATCCTGTGACCAGGGTTTGATCATTTTGTCCATTGGAGAACGGAAAACTCTTCAGTGTTGAGTACTCTTGAGGTTGTGAAAGATCAGCTGAATCAGTACAGGTTGAGAGCTTCACACAGAAGTTCTACAGTTGCAGACAGAGATTTTATTCATGCAGTTGTTTGTTCTTTACAATAAATGAGGGTTTCTTGATGGCGCTTCATTCAGCAGAGACAGAGAGTTCACAGAGGTTACTTGCATGAATTTCCATAGTCGTACGGCCTGCCTTGGAAATTGTGCCTTGAAAAGGCGTATGAAGTAAATGAGAAAAACGCCTTCCTTTCTTGTTGGTTTTGGGTTCTATCATGGGCGCCTAGCTATTGCAGAGCATTGTGACCTGTTTCTCAGCAGGAGAAACCACTTCTGGAGCCTTGGCGTGCCTTCATGCTGATTTTCACCATTTCCGGCTGTAGATCTGGCCATTTCTTATTTAAAATAATCTGGAGCCCTTTTGGTATGTTTATCATTCTTAATCTATCTGTTGGAGTTATATAATATATTCTGTACTTTCATTTTGAAGAAATAAGATCAAATTCATTTTCTATGAGCAAAAATATGCTGCGTCCCTTCTCTTCTGTCTATTAAGAATTCTTTAAAAACCTTAAAAAAACATATTAAGACTTAAGAAATTGAGGGTTTGGAGCTGAGAGCCAGCAGGGCTCATCACAGTGGTATCAGAGCTCACATCCTGCCAGCTTGTGGGGTTTGAGAATTTATGAAGTCAAACAGAGAGGGTTTTGGTAAGTCCTATTTCAGAGGTGGCCCTAGAAATCAAAGAGGCGACCAGAATCCTTTCCCACCATTTCCGTTTGCAGATCAGGAGGAGGAATTAGATTGGGACAATATGGCGAACAGGGCTGGAGAAAGTTCTCACAGAAATAATTGGGAGGATGAGGACAGAGAAGCCAAAGACGTGCTTAGAGGCATGGTTGCAGGGCAAGAGCAAGTTGCAACTATTCTTCAACAACTCAGCACGAATGTTCAGAATTTGTCATTAAACAGAGCTCGTAGTTTGGATTCAGATAGAGATGGCAGTATCCATAGACAGCCACAGAGGATTATAGATCCAGTACGCACCTATGAGAGAGCTACATATCCCACGTTCACCAGAGATGATGCTGAGGAAGTGGATGAAGCTGAACAAGGTGGTGAAATTAATTTTGCAGATAATATTATGGCTATGCATGATGAGTGGGATAATTTGCCACCAAGGGTTAAGGAGCACCTTAACTTTGACAGGTTTATGAGCCAGAAGAGAGAGCACACCAGGAACAGGAATGACAGGCGTCCTAGACACAAACAGAGTGATCTTAAATAGGCAACCAGCAAACTAACCTTAGTTCACTTTGATGGCAGTGGCAGAGTTACAGCACGTGCCTGGGTTAGCAAACTGGATACTTTCCTGACACTACGCCCCATGCCTGAGGTGGATGCCATTCGCTTTGCAGCACTTCATCTAGATGGCGTAGCACATGACTGGTGGATTCATGGTATGACTACCCTTCATCATGACAGAATTACCTCGTACCAGGAGTTTACTGATAGACTGGTAGAGAGATTTGACAGAAGGGATCCCGAGCTTTTCTTCAGAGATTTAGCACAGCTGAAACAGTTAGGTAGCTTGGAATCGTACATTGGTGAATTCCAAAGACTATCTGTTATGGTGACAGGGATCTTAGAGAGAAGGCTGGTCATATTATTTATTGAAGGTCTTTTCTAGCCCATGAAAGGTTGGATAAAAGCATTTGATCCACCTACCTTACAGGAGGCAATGAGGAAAGCTCGCAGCATGGAGCTATCTACACCTCGTAAGCCGTTTAGCTCGAGCTCGAAGCCTACAACATCATACACGGAAAATAAATCAGATCCAAAGAAGGCTGATAATACAGATCAGAAAAAGAAATTTGCAGCCCCTTTAGATCGAGAAACCATGAATGATTTGAGAAGGAGAAAACTCTGTTTTTACTGCAAAGGTCCGTATGATTTTAATCACGATTGCCCCCTCAAACCAAAAGGGCAAAACAAGCATATGGAGTGGTTTTATGAGGAAGAACCATTGACTGATTTTTCTGATCAGCGAGCTCCAATCTATGATACAGATGGAGAAGAATCAGAAAATGAAGCAGAAATTGCAGAAGAAACAGAACTTAAGGAGGCTCATATGTCCAGCATGCAGAAAGAGGGTTCTTTCAGACTCCGTGGGATCCTAGCTGGTCAAAGGGTCATATCTCTCCTTGATACAGGTGCAACCCATAACTTCATCGATTCACGGTTGGTAGAGAAACGAGGTATTCAAACTCAGCAGTTTGAAGGTATACGTGTGAGGGTTGCAGATGGGAACACTCTCGATTGTGAGAGGATGATATCTGACTTGCCTTTGAAACTTAATAATTTTGAGTTCAAGGCAGATTTTTATGTTGTAAACATGGGTGGAACTGATTTAGTTCTTGGCATGAAGTGGCTTCATGCAATAGGAGAGTTCACGCTTAATTTGCGTGACATGGAGATGAAGTTCACCATTGATGGCACAAACCATGTTCTCAAAGCCATCAGGGACAGCAACCTTAGGGAGATTTCACTTCGGAGAATGGAGCGTTTGATTCGTAATGATATGGTAGAGTGGGCTGCTGAATGCAAGCTAATGCCTTCACAGTTGGATCAGCAAGCTTCTTCATACCATCCAGATGTGCAGGAACTTCGAATCAAACATGAGAAAGTATTCAGTGCTATTCCACCAGGCAGGCCTCCTGATAGAGGTATTGAGCATATTATAGAGCTGGAAGAGGGCACGAAACCGATTATGATTACTCCTTACCGGCACCCCAAGCGTCTGAAAGATGAAATTGAGAAGACTATTCAGGAGCTGTTAGCTATGGGGCACATCAGGCCGAGTAAGTCACCCTTTGCTTCATCAGTTGTTTTGGTGAAGAAAAAGGATGGTACACTTAGAATGTGTATTGATTACAGAATGCTCAATAGGAAAACCATTAAGAACAGGTATCCTATTCCTCGGATAGATGAGTTGATAGACGAGCTTCATGGAGCTTGCTACTTCTCAAAGATTGATTTGAGAACAGGTTATCACCAGATCAGAGTCCGAGAAGAGGACATAGAGAAAACGGCGTTCAGATGTCACTGTGGACACTTTGATTTTTTGGTTATGCCATTTGGGTTAACCAATGCTCCAGCCACGTTTCAGTCGACAATGAACAGGGTTTTCCATCCTCATTTGAGGAAATTTGTTTTAGTGTTCTTCGACGACATCCTGGTCTATAGTAAATCATGGGAAGAACATATGGTACACTTGGATGAGGTACTGAGTATACTTGACAGGGAGTCCTTGTATGCCAAGGAGTCCAAGTGTGCATTGGGCATGGCAGAACTTTTATATCTGGGACACATCATCAGCGGTGCGGGAGTCAGCATGGACCCAGAGAAGGTTCGAGCCATCATTGATTGGCCTACACCTGAGACCTTGACACAGCTCAGGGGATTTGTAGGATTGTATGCTTTCTATCGTCGGTTTGTTAGTGGGTTCTCGCGGCATGCTGCGCCACTAACCGATTTGACTAAGAAAGGTGCTTTTGAGTGGACACCATTAGCACAAGCGTGCTTTGAGAAGTTCAAACTTCTCATGACTTCGTGTCCTGTTCTGGCTTTACCGGACTTCACTAAACCCTTTGAGTTACATTGCGATGCCAGTGGTGAGGGTATTGGTGCAGTTATTATGCAGGATCGTCACCCTATTGCTTTTGAGAGCAGAAAGCTAAGAGGGCCAGAACGGAGTTTTAGTATCTATGATAAGGAAATGTTGGCTATCATGCATGCGATGGCCAAATTCAGGCAATACTTGATTGGTAGTAAGTTCACTGTGAAAACCGATCATAATAGTCTGAAGCATTTTCTTGGGCAGCGAGATCTTAATGAGAGACAACAAAAATGGGTCAGCAAGCTTCAGTCTTACGATTTTGACATCTCTTATGTCAAGGGCACTCAGAATGTGGTTGCTGATGCTTTATCTCGCCGTCCTCACTTGGGTTCTATTACATTGGTTTCAGAGGACTGGAGACACCTGATTGTAGCAGAGTATGCTAAGGACCCATGGGCCTCTAGCATAGTAGATGGATCAGTGTTGGATGACAGGTATTCACTTGTAGATGACCTTATCATCTACAAAGGGAGGATTTTATTGGTCCCAGGTTCTGCGATGAGGGACAGGGTTTTGAGGTCATTGCATGATTCACCCATGGCAGGACATCCCGGGTACTATAAGACCTATAGGCAGGTACGGGAGAGATTCTCTTGGAAGGGTCTCAAGTCCTATGTTCTCCAGTATGTCAGGGAATGTCTTGTTTGTCAGCAGAACAAGCAAGAGCACACATACCCTGCAGGTCTTCTACAGCCGCTTCCTATCCCTGAGAGGAAGTGGGATTGTTTATCCATGGATTTCATCACGGGCTTGCCAAAAGCTCAAGGGAAGGATAGTATTTTCGTGGTGGTAGATCGATTGATGAAATATGCACACTTTTTCGCAATCACTACTACACACACGGCTACTCAGATTGCTGATTTGTTCTTCCGAGAGGTATTCAGGCTGCACGGTTTACCTCGCAGTATAGTTAGCGACAGGGACAGCAGATGTATGAGTAACTTCTGGCAGGAGTTATTCAAGCTTTGTGGGACAGAGCTCACCCCTAGTACCAGTTACTACCAGACCCCCAGACAGATGGGCAGACAGAGATCGTCAACAAATGGGTGGAAGGGTACTTGCGTAACTATAGTTCAGGGCAGCAGAAGGCATGGGTGAGGTGGTTATACTTATGTGAGTACTGTTACAACACCACCCATCACATGAGCATCCAGATGACACCATATCGAGCGTTATATGGATATGACGCTCCGAGCTTTCTTGATTTATTGCTGAGTGACAGTAGAGTTCCCAGTGCTGGTGATTTGTTACAGGAGAACCAGGATATTATGAGAGCACTTAGGGAAAATATTCAGAAAGCCCAAAATCAGCAAAAGCAATATGCTGATCAGAGACGAGTAGAGCAGTCTTTCGAGATCGATGATTTGGTGTACCTGATGCTTCAGCCGTATAGGCAGTCTACCCTTCGCAAGAAGGGCTCCGAGAAACTCAAGCCGCGATACTATGGACCTTTCAGAGTTGTCAGACGTGTAGGTCAAGTGGCTTATGAGCTGGATCTTCCGGTGGACAGTAGAGTTCACAACGTGTTCCATGTGTCACGCCTCAAAAAGGCGTTGGGACAACACGTAATTCCTTCTATTGATTTGCCACCCCTGGATGATGAGGGAAAATTAATTTTGATACCTGAGGCCATTTTGGATTCCAGAGAGCGTCATCTTCGGAGGCGGGTCATCAGGGAATACTTGGTTAAGTGGAGGGACGGTGAGTGGATGTGACGGGAGAGAGTGATTGTTCTTCAAAGATCTTGAGTTTGCTTGTGGACAAGCAAATTTAGTGGGCGGATCGCGATGTCCCTCGCTGACAGCTTCTGAACAGAGAATTGACCCTTGTGGGCTAGCCATTTGGATAGAGGGTCAGTGGTGCATTTTGGAGAGTTTGTTTGTTCGTGTTTTCAGTGGACAGTGTTTAGATCACAGTGAGCGTTGGCATTCCAGGAGTTCATCGCTTCTGACGGCACGAGTTTATCTGAGTTTTGAGCATTTTACGGGATTTTAAGTGATTAAGTTAATTTATTAACTTAAAACGCCCTTTTAATAAAGTCACATTGACTTTATTTATATTTTTATATCACTTAAATCTCAAAAGGAGGATTATAATAATTTAATGACTTAAAATATTATAAAAGTGCGCCCAACTATTGAAAAGGAATATATTAAAATATTATAATATTTTGAAAACCTAAAAAGGGCGTATCCTTATGGAAATGCGTGCTTTTGCTTAAAGAGGCATTTTGGCAATTAAAACTCATATCATTTTGACTATTTCTCTTTGCCTTGTGCATCTTTTCTCTGAGCATTCTCCTGAGAGCAGGGTTTGATCATTGTGTCCATTGGAGAACGGAAAACTCTTCAGTGTTGAGTACGTTTGAGGCTGTGAGAGATCAGCTGAATCCGTACAGTTGAGGGCTTCACACAGAAGTTCTACAGTTGCAGACAGAGGATTTATTTATGCAGATGTTTGTTCTTCAGAATAATCATTGAGGGTTTCTTGGTGGCGTCCTTCTACAGCTTCTGGGATTCTTCTTCAGAGATTCATTTCCTTCTTTTTCATGGCCGTACGGATTGTCTTGGAATTTGTGCCTTGAGAAAGGCGTGTGAAGACAAAGGGAGAAACGCCTCCTTTTTGAGCTGGTTTTGGTTTCCATCCTTGGCGCCTAGTCTATTCAGTGCATTGTGACCTATTTCTCAGCAGGAGAAACCCCTTCTGGAGCTTTGGCGTGCTTTTATGCTGATTTTCACCATTTCCGGCTGTAGATCTGGCTATTGCTTTATATAAAATAACTGGAGTATTTCGGGTATGTCTGTTATGCATATTCTAATTGTCTCAGTATAATAATAGCTTCTGTATTTCCAATTTGTGAATTTTTGCTTTAAATTTCATTTTATGAGCAAAAATATGCTGCGCCCCTTCTCTTCTGTCTATTAAGATTTCTTAAAAAAACTTAAAAAAACAATTAAAGACTTAAGAATTTGGGGGTTTTGAGCGGAGAGCCAGCAGGGCTCATCACAATTTGTGACATTGGAGAGGTTGATGAAGCTCCAATTGGAAAATTATGCCCTCAAGTTATCATGATTGTAGTGATAAATCCTAAAATATCCACAACAAAACACTTGCTAAAACCCTCATTTGTAGGGATTACTCCAAAATATAGTCTTGTATTGTGAATGGTTCACCAAAATCCTTGAAATGTTTGCTTGGCCCATTTCTCCTTCCATAGAATTTGGAATAAGAACTTGGAGATTTTTTATTTTTGAATTATACAACCCATATATGGCAAATGTAACTGCCAATTTTCATAATACTGGAATTTGTTTTGGTCATACAAACAATTGAATTCCCTTTTAAACTTTTTGTTTTTTGAACCACTACCATACTATCTAAACAAATACTTGCAGTATGATTCACATATCATATCATTGTTGTACAAGGGTATATCAACAAAGTCATCATATCATATTGTACCATCAAAGTTACTAAACTGTTGGCTAGAAAGTAAGGTTGTTCATACTTTTCAAGCTATACTTCTTGAAACCCTCCACCTACATCATAGGATGTAGCAATGTAATTATGCCTTAATGAAGCAACATATTGCAGTTGTTGTGCTTGCAAGACTTGTCCCCCCCTCTTACGTTCGATCACTATCTTTGGATGCCACTTGACTACATCACTTTGGAAATTTCTTCCAATGTACACACTTTGACTTTGGCCATAGTGTCCCCTATTTGAAGATAAACACTCAAAACAAATTGGACTATAAACAAGATCATATTGATAACCATTTTGATTTAACACTCTCATAGATTGTAGTTGACCCATTAGGTATATAGCTTGAAATGTCTTATACATAGATTACATAAGTATTAATACTTGGGGCAACTTGCTTGTCACTAGCACCATATTTTTTAAATGCCTATACAACAAAAAAACAAGGCAGTGCCAGACTGCATGACATGACGAGGATGTGTTGCATGTGTATGTTGTATGAGAGGAGTTGCAACCCAAACATGTAGATGTGGTTGTACAATTGAATATCAAGCTTGAGTGTGTCTGATGCAGAGGGATAAACAATGCAAAGACAAATGTGTTTCTTGATTCTATTGACTAGATTGAAGATGTCTCAAACCCCACTTGTTAGGATGAATTGAAAGAAACAATTTTCTTGCTTAAACCCTGAATACACTCCATTGGGCCTATTCAAAACCTCACTTAGTTGTGGTGAAGTCAAGAACTATGGTTTTCACTAAACCTTCAAAGACACCTAGGGCTTAGACAGTCTTTATGACAAAGAACACACTTAGAATAGCATAACTCACACATACAATTGATTGGTAAAATTTCCTTTGGTGGACATTTGATCAATAGCCTGAAGAAGGTTTTCACATAATTTCATCAATTTTTGACAATGCAAACAAAAGTTATGAATTTTTTAAGCTTGCTAGAAAACCTAGCTCTACTACAGAGCTACTAACACTACTTTGCTTGTTTCTCACTCAAAACTCAATGAAATTGCATGAAACCAAAAGAATTTTATTCTGAAAACAAATCTCTAACTTCCCATCCACTCATAGATCTAGCATTGATCTGTACCAGGCCGTACAAGACTGATTTCTCATTTTTTTTTTTTCAGAAAATTGTCAAAAATTACAATGAAAACAGGGTATTTCATGAAAAACTTCTTCTGCAACTTCTTGGAGCATACCTTTCATTCATTCCACTTGAATTATGATAAAAAAAAATAGTTACAATTTGAATATATGCCCCTTTTCCTTCAAAAACCTAATGTCTAATGTAACAAAAGTGCAAAAATATGCCTTTTTCAAGATTTCAAACCTAACTAACATGTTCTTAGGAGTAGTTATGTGCTCTAAAAACCTAAGATAAGTTGGTAACTCACTTACAACCCCACTTGGGTGAGTTAAGAGGTTCATTATAATATTATTTTCCCCTTTTTACAATATTTGCAACCTCCTTAAATAATATTACAAGATTTTGACCTCCTAGGACTCCTTAACAAATTCAAATATTTAAACATAGTTTTTTGGAGGGAAACTCCTCTAGACCTTATTACATACTCAAGAGGATCACATTAAGTGGGCATCCATGTTAAAACACCAAAATGGACCTCTTCATGAACTTTCTCATCAAAATCCAAAACTTACATTTTCAGGTTGCTAGATGCTCCTACATCAGTGTCGTACAATAGATGACATACATAGAAGGCTTTGAAATCATATCACAATCTTTCGTTTGATTCTAGTTGTTTTGTCGAGTTGGAAAGTGAAGCATATAATGGGCTTTGGCATACGATATAGCTTAGGGAATCTTTTAATTCTTTTCAAAACCATATAATGAAATATTTTTTTATGCATGCTTGTATAGTGGAGAAATAGGTACTCTAGTATTTAATTTTAGAAATATTTCCTTCTCTACCCATTGCACCCATTGCAAAGCAGTACCCTACCCTTTGTTTATTTTTCTTTACTTTTCACATGTGGGACTCATCTTGTATTTTGTGATCTGATTTCATTAAATTGTTTTATATTTCTTTGACCAACTTCATTGATTCACCTTGTATTATTCTTTCTAGCTTTGTTAATTTTCCATATTGATGATCACATGGTTATACTGGGGGGGCGGGGCGGCGGGGTGGTGAGGGGTGGATTAGTATAACAATAATCTTTTCAATTTAAAACTTAATCAACTACAATAATAGCAACCATGCAAGATCTAATAATTATGTAACACAAGAGGAACACGCAATTTACGTGGAAACCCTTACAAAAGAAAACCACAACAAAATATTTCTTTTATATAAATATATTTTACAATATTTGTAGGCCCCAACCTACAAGAGGCACCAATCCCCTTAATTTGTAGGCACCAACCCACTTAGCTAAGCATCAACTTAGCGAGAGACACCAATCTTTCCTCAAGGAAGCATCAACTTCCAAAACAAAACTAGGTTCCACCTTCTTGGATGTTGCACCTTCAACGAATGATGGACAATTAGATCTCTTATTTGATACCACTCTTCCTCTTGAATTTATCTTCCCTAAATGATCTCCAATGTATATTATTCATAGTAGTGATTTACTTCAAGATTATATCATTTATCTCCTTCACCAAATCTGCATTATATTATTCTTCTCAAATCTTCATTTATTCTCTTCCACCAATCTGCTCTTAGATGATGGACCATATATGCTCTCTTTCACAAATCAGTTTATAGCATTTCACTAATGTCTTCAATTCTGTTTTTAATTCCGCCTTTGAATAATCTTCTATTATATTGTCATGTCATTCATGCATTTGTTCTAACATATATTCTCTTCAAAATTATTCTTGTATCATTATTCAACACAAATATTCTTCATAAAATATGCTTGTAACTAAATTTGTTCTGCTCTGATTCTGAATGATATTGCATTTTATTCCATGATAAAATATGTTTTGCTCTAAATAATATTGCATTTGTTGCAGTTCCTTTTACCTTTCACATATCTCACATATATTCATGCATTTGTTCTCACATATATTCTCTTCAAAAATCTTCTTGCAACATTATTCAACACAAATATTCTTCATAAAATATGCTTCTAACTAAATTTGTTCTTCTCTGATTCTAAATGATATTGCATTTTATTCCATGATAAAATATGCTCTGCTCTAAATAATATTACATTTATTGCACTTCTTTTTTACTTTTCACATATCTCACACCACTTGACATATTTCTTATGCCAATATAAATCTTCATATTCCTATGAAGAGGTGTGATCCTTTTGAATAGAGACAACCATTTGAAAAGCCATAACCTTTTGTTAACAAATGATATATGCCTTTAGACTTATTTCCAATCATTGACTTAGTTTTTCTCTTTTTAATTGCTCCTTTGTTTGCTACATCTTTTGCTATTTCGTCTTATGTGATTTTTTGTCTTATATGACTTTTGTCATATATGATTGTCTTTTGCTTAATTTTCATCGATGTTGTTTATTCTTTTTAAATGCTTCTCTTTAAAAAATAAGGATTGCTACTTTGTTAACACCTCTTTCTTGTCTCATTTAATTTTTGTCTTATTAAACTTAATAATTATGTCACAAGTTCTTAAGTGTTGCCTTCACATTATAGATTGGTGCCTTCATAACACTAATTTTTTGCCCTTTTGATATAGTAATCACTGCACATTAATTATATTCGTTGCTCTTCATTATCTTCTTTTCTCTAACATAGGTGTAAGAGTTGGTATAAAATAACTCTACACCATGCAAGATTTGGCTGAAGATTATAGCCACCTAAGATCTAGGAACTTCATGAAAGCACAAGCAAGATCAACTATGAAAGAATAATGTTATTCTATCAAAGGATGCAAATGATAACAATTGTTCTATTGATAATGTCAATCAATATTATTTACATATGAGTCCACTTGGTTATATAGCCAAGGTGAGACATAGGATTAAATAGGATTATGACAAGTGTCTTAATCATATGACATGGAAAAACTTATCATAACTACATAGAAATCAACTATTAAATGTCAAATGATAAGATCTAATGACAACTAACACCTTCTAGAAATATTCCCTTGTAGAACCTAAGTAAACTTAACATGTAAATAGGACCTACTAATGACTAGATAGGTAAAACACCTATTTACACCAACACCCCAACTATGACATAAAGATGGGTCCCAACTATGAGACCATGTTAGGTACCCATGTATAGATTCAAATGCAATCTCTCACAAACAGAGAAGAGGAGAAAACCCAATGGGACAAAACTCCTCCCCAAAAGAGAGATGAGAACAAAATACTCTCAATGAAGAAATGAGGACAAAACCCCATTTGAGGAAAAAGACCCCCCCATAAGAGAGAAGAGAGACCATGCAGCCCCCCTCAATGTTGAGTCTCTTGCAATGATGGTGGAAGCTCGAAATTGAATGTTGAATATGATTCAAAAGCATCAAACAACGTTCCTCCCCTTAGGAAGAAACATGACCAAAAAGGTATGCAAGATATTTTTCCATTCTTGAACGAAATATGAGGGAAGATAGATGATATGTTATCTCTGAAGAATACTCAAGTGTCTCCATGTCAATGTTGAAATTTGTCACACTCCAAACAAGCGTTCTAGGCCACATTGTCAAAGAAGACAATCTAAAATCTCCTAGAAATGATTGTAGAACACAATCCAAAGACAAAGACGCCTCCTCTAAAGACAAAGAGGCCTCCTCCAAATGTTGTCCAAAAGAATCCAAACTCACATCAAACTACAAAGAATGATCATGTAGAGAATGAACGAGAGGGTTAGAGTGTTCCCTCACAACAATTGAAGAAGGATCATCTCCATCAAAGAGAAGACGAATGAAATCAAAGATGTTTATCAAATCTGAAATGTGAGGCTCATAAAACAAACCACCATTGGCTGTCAAGTACTCATCCCATGTAGCCATCTCTAGAAGACAATGTATTTCTTGCTACATTGAATCACAAGGAACCAAAACTGTGGCAACACAAGTATCATCAGAAGCAACAATAGTTGAAGATGGAATATCAACACATGTCACTAGATCCTCAGTAGATGAAACAATACCAAGATTCAAATGACCATACTGAATCTCCTCAAAAGTGTCCACACTAGATGCCTCAATGTGAACATTTTCCAAATCAATAGTAGGAGAAAAATGTGAGGTGTAGACTCGAGATTGGTGATCAATCTCCCAACTGCAACTATATCTTTGTTAATGCCAATCCCAAATTATGAAAAAAATCTGGTGTGAACTCAACACTCTTGCTTGATCCACCATGTGTGATCTAATAGATAGAAAGAATATTGGTTGACAATGAGGGCACACAAAGAACATCATTAAATGCTTTGTCATCATGTCAATGGATCCCTTCCCACAAACACACATATATGTGTTGTTAGCCATAAAGATGTGTGGTGATGAACAAGTCTCAAATGAAGAGAACATACTCTTTGATGAAGCCATGTGATGTGAGACTCTCAAATCGAGTATTGACTTCTTTGAATCAGAATTTGCACTTGCAGCAAGTGCTTGCCCCTTATGTATATTATCTACTTTGATGAAGACAAAGAAGATGAACCCTTTGATGATGATGAAGAATTAATTTGAGCCTTCTTAAGAAGATGCTTCAACTCATCAATCTGTTTTGAATAACATTGGTGTTCATCATGCCTTGATTTCTTGCAATATGCACATGTAGGCTTCTCCTTCTTAGATGATTCCCCTTTAGAGGAAGAGGATTCAAATTCTTTATGTGGCTTGTTCTTTTTCTTGTTTTGCTTCTTATCAAGATTCCTTGATTCTTTGTGTACCTTAGATTCACTAGCCAACAATGCTTGTGACTTGGAAGACTTGATTAGACCCATATGCGTTAACTTCAATTTCTCTTGGATTAAGAGATTTTCAAAGTCATCAAACATAGGATCAACATATGATGCCCCCATAGAAATTTGATGGGTATGAAAGCTAGAAACAAACATTGGATACTCAGTACCAAACTTAGATAACACATTCATAATCAATTGTAAATCCTCTTATCAATATTGCAATATTCCAGTTATGTTCCTAGTTGCTTAACTTTGGAGATGTGGTTGAATTTTTTTGGATCAAGACTCATCAAATTATTATCTTTCTGGTATCTCATAATCTTATATGTTTTCCCATACAATTCCTCAAAAGCCTCCCAAGCCTCTTTAGGCATTTTGCACGACTCAACCTGAAATTGTATATCAAATGAGACTAATGAGCATATGCATCTAAGTGTTTTCTCACAATCAAGTGCCCATTTTTCCAATTCTTTAGCATTATTAGGTTGAGGAATGGTTTCCTTTAGATAACCTATTAGACCTTTCATCATGAGGTAATTCCATACTGATTTCTCCATCTAGCATAATTATATGGAGTTAGGAGTTCAATTGAGATGTCCCTACTGCAAGACAAGAAAAAGAAAGAAATTAGTCACTTTAAGATTACCCCCCCCCCAAATTACTCAATCAAGGAACCTCCAGCAATATATGATTTAACACTTTATATTTAGTGCGATTATAGGTGTCACTTGCCAAAAACAACGAAGTGGACTTGATCTTAATGCTTACAAATGCCAAATTTGACTACAAGCTCAAAGTAATTTTCTTACACAATATGAGATCAATTTGATCACACCACTAGAAAGTACACAAAAAATTATGCAATTTCAAAAAAAAACCCAAAAATGTTATCGTAGGAGCAAGAACGAAGCCCTTGGAGTTCTAAAAATGAGAACAACTCAATAGCAGTTGTGCGAATCTTCATTTTTTGAGAAAACCAGGAACCAAAATCAAAAACCAATTGTACCACTGTGTAGAGCGCAAAATTCTACCCCAAATAAAAAAATTGCTTGAAAAAAGGAGTCTGTATGACCAAGTCATGGGTGTTTGAAAATTGTCTTTCAAAACCAAAATGCAAATGGTGAGGGTGGAAAAAAACTTTAAGGAGTGTTGATGTCACACTGACGCGACACTAACATAAGAAAATCACAAGATTAGATTTGATGATTCAATGCTTGTTAGTGGAATCTTCCCTCTTGGTATATTTTATCGGTCAAAATCTACCCAAATTCTTTGAAATATTTTGTGTCGAAATCTTTTGCAGTCAAAAAAATCTTTAAAAATTTGACAGAATATTATTCAAAAATCGTGGGTCTGACATTGACTAGTGGGGTTAGGTGGGGTTGTAGCTACATGCTTGGGTTGTGTGGTGGGCGGGGGTCACGTCACGTGGTGTCGACTACCTCTTCGTACTTGTGGAGATAGGTACTCGTTTGCAGTACGTTGCCTGCGTAGGGTACTAATTTTTTTCTTTTTTTTTTCTTTTTTTTTTGAATTTTTTTAACTCAACAATATTACTTTTTATTTTTTTTTAGAAAATTAAAAAATTGAATAAATTTTTTTCCTGATCGTACGTTTGATTGCACATCGATTGTATGATTGTACGAATGACTAAATAGGGGAGATTTTTTTCCTCAAACCCCAAGTGAAGTGCTTTGATTTTGACTAATTGAAAGTTAATATTGGAGTTTTTGGGCCTTCTAGACATGATGGAAAAGGTTGGATTTGACCTAAAATGCTCCAAAATTGTAGCTACCTCTTAGATCTGCAATCACTATTCAACTTCAAATGCTCATAGATCTAGCCTCATATGTCCGATCTGGATGAAACAAAAGGAAAAACGAATTTTTTAAAACCCTTCAAACTTAATGGTGAGCTTAGATTTGCACCAACAAGCTCTGATGTGAACTTGTACTATAAAGCCACAAAGAGGAAAGCCTCAAATTTGGTATTTCTTTCAAGCTTTTCTAATTCTTTAGATCATCATTCGATGCGAGATAAGAGCATGCTCAACTTTTCAAGGTCTACCAAGATTTGCAACCTATATCTCTCAATAAATACTAACTAGAAGCAATCCCACGAGCTCTTATACCATGTAAGAGTTGGTATAGGATAACTCTACACCATGCAAGATTTGACTTAAGATTATAGCCACCCAAGATCTAGGAATTTCATGAAAGCACAAGAGAGATCAGCTATGAAAGAATAATGCTATTCTATCAAAGGATGTCAATGATAGCAATTGTTCAATCAATAATGTCAGTCAATATTATTTGAATATGAGACCACCTGGTTATATAGCCAAGGTGAGACATAGGATTAAACAAGATTATGACAAGTGTCTTAATCCTATGACATGAGACAACTTATTATAACTACCTAGGAATCAAGTATTAAATGTCAAAAGATAAGATCTAATGACAATTAACACCTAGAAAGATTCCCTCCTAGGACCTAAGCAAACTTAACATAGGTAAAACACCAACACGAACAATAGGGAATTAGCAATCATTTATTTATTCTTTAAACTTGGGCAATCATAATGTGAATATGGACAATAACATTATTAATTCATACTTGTGAGATCAAATTTTGTTTGGTCTTGTATATTGCCAACCTATCCATCAATTAGTGGCCTATGGCTTTTTATGATTTCTTTGAAAGTACTTTGACATAGATCTTATTTGACATCAATGACAATATGTCTTCACACCTTTGACATCAATGCCAACTTCCAACACATATATATTGATTTATGCAATATAAGTGTAGTCAACATACAATGTCTTTATTATGTTTTTTTAATATGGTTGTATCCAACCATGTATTAATTGTTTGTTAGCTTTCAAGTAGTCATATATTGGATTGGTAGATGCTCTTGTTCTTCTTGGCAATCATTGGGTTGTTGAACTTTAAATAAATTTTGTATAGTCAAGGAAAGGAGTTTGATCCTTGGTTAATCATCTTTAGCCTACTTATGTAAGAACTTTGTGTGTGAAAAAATACATATTTTATTACTCTATTTGTTCATTGTTTCAAATATTACTTTTATAAAAAATAAGAGTAAAATATTGTGTCATTTCCTTAAAAGAATTGAATATGATATAATTTATTCATGTCCTTAAACCCCAATAAAGGTGGGAAGAGACCACATTGTGGTCAAGTGATCTTTGAATCTTGTAGAGAAAAGGGGGTGGAGAAGAAGACTATGAGAGGTTGTAGAAGAGACTTCACTAGTGCAAGTTAGCCAAAGTTTGTCCCAAAGCAAAATTCAAATTTGGAGTGTGAGTCAAATTTGTAGTTGAGATAAAATATATCAAAACACACTCCAACCACTACAAATAACTCTCTTAAGGAAGAATCGGCGGCAATAGCAATGTACCTTCCATTACTAGGCAAAGTGTGGGTTGACCTTGCAAAACAAGTTTGGTACGAAGAATCCATCAAGCCTCCTTTATGCAAGGGAAGTCTTCATCCTTCAAAAATGAAGTTAATAGGAGTTGAGCCAAAATATCTAGGGCTATGGGTTGGAGAGCACATAAGAGGACTTGAAGGTGACACAAGTGTGTGAAACATTAAAGCTTTAGGAAAAGTAGAGGATTGCCACACATATGAGAGTGCTAGAGGCTTATCAAAAAATAAAAAATAAAAACTTGCAGTGAGTAGTTTCCAAGTATGAGATTTGCATTCAAACAAAACCATGGTGACTCCGCCATCAAGCTCCAGCGTTGAAAGACAAAAGTTGCCTAAGTTAATATGTAATGGATTAGAAGATTCTATAAAGCATTGTGAGACCTGTGAAATGATTTGGACAACAAATGGACAAAATGATAAATCATATTGGTTATGTACTTTTCCAACCATTCTACAAGGTGTGGCCATCAACTAGTATACAAAGATTGAACCAACCTCCATAAACACATGGGAGAAATTAAAGAATGCTTTTGGAGAAGAATTGAAATTGCTTCTAGATGATAGTGAAATCATAGTGAAAATTTACAATACAAAACAAGGTAAGTATAAAAACATAAGAGCTTATAAGTTATAATCATAGGATCAAATAATTACTTTGAAAGTAAGAAAAATAACCTATTGATGGGCTAAATAAAACATTGTTTATTGAAGGCCTTATTCCTTCATTAAGGAAAAAATTTATACCTCCCTAATATGTAGAAGTGTATAATAGGGCAACAAATATAGAAAGTGAATATAAAATGTCCTATTGAGCCTAAAAGAATCGATGAATATGATAGTTTATATGAGAGTACCAACAATCAATTAAGAATAGTACAAGCACTAATGAGGGATATGCTTCAAATGATGAAGGAATTGTAGGTGGAGAAAGAAACCAACAAAAAACCTAAAGAACTATAGTGTGTTGATTGTAAAGTTGAAGGTCGCATCAAAACTAATTGTCCTAAGAAATTGTTTTGTGATTTTTGTCAGGTTATGGATCATTCAATAAAAAGAGTGCTTGACTAATATGAAGAGTAGAAGCACACAAGTTATTTTCACACCAAAGCCATTGAATGACATGAATGTATCTTTGGGAATTTATAAAATTCTATGAGTGGGATCTTGGTATTAGATACTGTTACCTATTTTTCACTATGAGCTCAAACAGGTAGAGTTGAATCAAATTTATGAATTATAGGTACATAAATTTTCAAGTTTTGTTGATTTAAGTATTCATTGATCATCATAAAGATCAATTTACATCTGAATTACAGTTTTATTGCGCAAGTATTTAAAACAGAAAATTGGAAAGTTGCATAATAATGCTTTTTTATTCATTTTGTAAAAACACTGAAATCTCGCACAAGCTGCGAGAGTAACTGAATTTGATTATGACAATCAAATGATAGATACAAGAAAAGGAAGTACACTATACAACTGAGAATAAAGAAGGAATAGGGTAGAAAGTGATTCGTCATTGCCTGGAATGACGAATCATTGACAAGTTGAGGTCTTCAGTTGTGGCTTTAGCTCCAACCCCAATCTTCTATGCACCTGCAAGGTTGATAGAAGTGTGGTTAGAGCAATGCGAATCAAATCCTATCATATGCCTATGCTACCAATAGAAATATAGTATACATTTGATCAGGCATCCATCAGATGATTTCATATTTCAAGGAACACGAAACTCAATGGAAGCTTTCAGCTTCTTTTATTTTACTAACATGTTTTTTTCAATGTGCAGGAATAGGTTCATCATGTTCGAGATCATTTTCATCAGATATGTGGGGAAAAATGGGCTCCCAGAAGGGTCGAGCCTGGCATATCAAGAAGGTATGAAGGTATTCTCTCATTCAACATTCATATATGAGAGTCATCAAGCATCAAAGAAACAGTCATCATTTAGGACTACCATCAAGTAGTATAATAGCATGGTAAAATGGATGGAGTAAGTTATCTCTTGTTCATCATTTGAAAATATATCAAGAACAGTTGCCAGTCATTCATTGCAAAAACCTATCATCAATGATGGAACAATATTCATGATCAAGTGCAAGACTCAATGTAAATGGATGATGCAAATTAAGGTGTTTCTAAAATCAATATGCCATCAATAGTGAATTATGGTGATAAATGGTAGTTACATGCATGAATGCATAGTTGGGGTAGTCAACATGGTAACAAGACAACATTATTACATCTTGTGATCAAAAGACATTTATAGTTTCTTTTTGACAATCATAAAAGGAGCAGTAATTAAGTAATGAGTTTCCTTAAGTGCACAATGGCCAGAATGTTTCATGTTCGCAGGGAACACAGATATAAATAGGAGCAGCATTGTTTTCAAATGTGAACTTGCTGCAGCAAACACTTGTTTGCAGTTTTCAAAAAGGATTGTCAGAAGTGATGATACGAGAGAGCTCTCTTTAAAGAATTATCAAACAGAAAAGGCCATTGATCTATCTTGAATCATGTATGACCATATATACAATCAAAGGCAGTCTTAGAACAGTAATACTTCCCATCAGGAATATAATTCACAGACAAATCATACAAAGTTGTATGCAACAATTTGAAGAAAAGCATGTTTGCTATAAGTGGAACAACATCACGATATAAGCAAAATAAAAGTATCAACTGTTTGTTTCACAAAATGCTTGCAGATATGAAATGTTTTTTCAATAAGTTAATCAAGTCATCAAAATGAAAAGAACCCAAAGTTTCTATGTAGACTGAGCCAATTGTTAATTAGAGGACTCCTCTATTCAGAAATTTGAACTCAAAGGAAACCTGGGCACTTGAAGGTGAAAGAAAGATCTTCTATTGTTTATTCATTAAACAAGAATACAGAATACGCCGACAGTCATAAAGGAAGTTATTAAAAAAAATCAGTTTTTGAGTTTTAAAAAAAATAGGGAAAAGCAACGAATTTCTACAATTTCAAAGGCAAGAATTATGTGAAATAAGAAATCCACGGCCAATATGAATGATTATATTCTTGGCACAAAAATAAGGACCCAGATTTCTCATGTGTATGGAGAAATACCATAGCCTGGGTTGCACTTTTTAGATTAAACAAGCTAAATATCCTTTACAGCACAAGAATAATATACAGCTATAGGGAGGTTGCATTATATCTACAGGAGGGGCAATCACAAGCAATATTACAATCTTAAGAGGTAGTCACAACTTGAATGCAACAAGTTTGGATCAACCATAAGAAATAACGCATGAAGGCTAGGACTTTCAGGAAATCTCCAAACAACATGATAGAAACAATGGGAATCATGTCGCACCAAGGAGAGAGCTCTATTTGAGCACATACAACAAGGGAGAAAAATAGAATAGAAGTCACATCCATAAAAATGAAAAAATTCAGAGGAGCATCAAGCATGTAAACGCATAATGGAAAAATTAAAAGTTTTATTGCTTGATGTGATTATCATACACTAAAATTGCTTCTTTTCATGGAAGACACAGAAATATAAGAAGAAATAATGCTTTATTTCTTCACAATAGAGGGAAAATGACTGTGTTTGATTTTAAAAGTGTGAATGAAATGAAATAAAAGTCGCAGGTATACTTACAGTTATTTTATGTAGAGAAGTACATTGCCATACCCGCACTTATAACTTCAAAAATCTCCATTAACGGCCACAGAATAAAAGATGTCGACAGATGATGCAGCGAGGAACCTTGTCAAAGCCCTCAAATCTGCCATTGCAACAAAATCCAAGCTCCAGGTCAGTGACCAAGCTTCCTTTCGAAGCTTCCTCATCAAAATGAAAAATGAAGTTTTGATATGAATGATGCTTAGGGTTTCATACCCTAAATCGACAAAAGTCATGTGACTTTTGTCACATTTAATTTAATTTTCATGCCTTTACTAATGCTAAGGCTGTGGGTTTCATCCCATTGTTTTTCCTTAGGCATTTCCTTTAAAATTTGTCAGGTTCCCATGCATGTGGAATGAGGTGTTTTAATGTAAGGGTAGAAGTTAGGTATTGGGGGAAGTTTTGTTTCTTTGTTAAATTTAAATTTTATATACATTTGCATAAACATTGTTAAGTTAATTAATTAAATGATGAGATATAAATCATTTAATTAATTTAATTATTTTAAATGCAAGCGTTGACATTGAATTTTCCCCAATCATGCATATGATTGACAAAACATGGACATAGAGTTCTAATGTGCATGGGTGGATTGATACAAACAAAGAGGTTTTCACATGCTTTAGCCCACTTTTTCAGGGATTTTCAGTTCAATTTGAGTGCTTTATGGATCAGTTACGAGTTGACAGCGAATTTGAACCTGAGTTCACTCATTTTTGCATGAGTTTGAGCCTACTTTTTAGGGATTTTTGCTTCTACTCGGATTTCACCTTGGAGTTATCACTTTCTCACTGAATTGACTATCAGTTTCATGCTCATGCACTTTGAAGTGCATTCTCATTGTATATATTGAAAAAGTTTATCTTTTTTAGTTAGTTTTTGTTATTCAGCCTTTGCATTCTGCAAAATGAATTGTCATGTAACTTAGCTTTCAGATTAATAGATTGTACAGATTCATTATTTTATGATTTGCAAAGGATTCCTTCTAAATTTTAGTATCTTCGAATTTGCCTTCCAAGTTTCAGCCATCGTTATTGTGAGAAATTTGATTGAGAAATTACTGTGTTTTCAGTTCTAAAACCTCTGATTTTTCTATCTTTTTCACATATTTGTATGCAATTTAGTTTAAATTCACTGGTTGTACACTGTGCATGTACTCAATTAATCAATTTAGTCATGAAAACAAAGTTTTCCCTCGATATTGCATTAAATCAAAGCCTTTGTTTAAAACATTCAAGTGATTGAGCTATCAAATCAGGATGTGTGAATTAAAGTGCTGAGAGATTATTTGTGAGTTAGGTTGCAATTAGTTTTCCAATCAAGTGCATCAATAGGTTTCATTACAGTTTAAGCTTTGCTTTCAATACTTCTATCCCTTTTCAAACAATTTACCAGTTAATAATTTGAGAATCATATAGGAAGTTGGCCTAGAATCTAGAGGTTCAATCTCATTATAGGTCACCCACAACCTAAGTTTGATCCAATGTTTCAACAGATTGCTGAATTTAACCATTTAGCCTATTGATGGGCTAAATAAAACATTGTGTATTGAAGGCCTTATTCCTTCATTAAGGAAAAAATTTATACCTCCCTAACATGTAGAAGTGTATAATAGGGCAACAAATATAGAAAGTGAATATAAAATGCCCTATTGAGCCTAAAAGAATCGATGAATATGATAGTTTATATGAGAGTACCAACAATCAATTAAGAATAGTACAAGCACTAATGAGGGATATGCTTTAGATGATGAAGGAATTGTAGGTGGAGAAAGAAACCAACAAAAAACCTAAAGAACTATAGTGTGTTGATTGTAAAGTTGAAGGTCACATCAAAACTAATTGTCCTAAGAAATTGTTTTGTGATTTTTGTTAGGTTATGGATCATTCAATAAAAATAGTGCTTGAATAATATGAAGAGTAGAAGCACACAAGTGCTTTTCACACAAGGAGAGTAATCCACTACACCAAAGCCATTGAATGACATGAATGTATCTTTGGGAATTTATAAAATTCTACGAGTGGGATCTTGGTATTAGATACAATATGACTCTACAAGTCATACACCATACAATGCCAACAATGTGAAGAATGAAGACATTTCACAGGATATTTCCATAGAAATCTGAGCAAAAGAAGATTACTATGCAAATGGTGTGGACTTAGAGACCATGAAGCCACTAAATGTCCAAAATAGAAGTCCAACATCAACATGATTGATGTAGAGAGGCATAATGAAGTAATTAAAATTGTCGTTTCTAGATTTGATTGTGTATGAGTTTTTTTCATCAATGTTTTGGTTCATACCTTGTGATCCATCATCATTTCTTCTCCTCTAGCTCTCTTCTATCTTGATGATGGTTCATAAAGTGTGATCTAAAATGTTGATGCAAAAAAACTCTTACACAATCAAATCCAAAAATGACAACTTATAATTAGCAATATGGATTGCAAAAACTTGATATCATTAACATAATGAAGTATTTTTCATTATAGTTGAGCATAAGAAAGAGTCATGTATATTAGATTTTGCAAGTGAGAATTGAGCTATGATTTGATGTCGGTCATAGATCACACACAACTCCAATTGACAAATGATCAAAGGTAAAAATAGCAGAGAGAGAGAATCCTAAAGGAGAAAACAAAGACAACTGCAAAAGAATTTTTAGAATACTCACCTTACTCTCATTGAACTTGCTAAGGTGAGAGGAGAGTGTTGTATAAATATGAGAAAATACATGAAAAAGGTGCATAAACTTCAACCATCCATAATAGGTGGGAGGTTTTACCTACTTGGTAAATGCCAAAACATGTGGCATAACCTACTCATATAGAGAAAAAATAGTGGTTATGAGAGGTGGCATAAGAAGCCAAAAGAGGGTGTATAACTCAACTACCCATGTGAGGGAGAGAGTGACACATGTATTTGATCGATCCTACCATGTGTCCTTATATTAACCAAGTCTAATTAACTTTTAAAAGCTTAATTTGATATGTACAGGAAAAAAGAAATATCCTTTAACATAAGGAAAATAAAAAATCTACACTAACACCCCCCTTAAGCATAGCTTAGGTGGGTGAAAATGTGGGTCTTGACAAATGAAGCTTGATGATGTCCCTATGTACAAAGAGATCCCCCCCCCCAAAAAAAGAAGAACCTTGTTAGAATTATTGCCATTGATGTTGTAGACACTTAAAAATGACCTAGGCCTGCAAGCTCTATTTTTACCACTTTCGTCCTAGCATAATTATGACATTTAATTATGTCCTTGGTCCACATTCGAATATTGATTAAATAATTCATAATTATTTAATTAATTCATGTCCTTTTATTCTTCACGATTATTAGATAAATAATTTTATTTATTTATTAAATATGTTATTAATTGTCTAAGTCTTCCCCAATTAAATAAATTTCCTAATTTATTTAAATTATCGTTCTTCATTTATTTCTTCCTAATTATTAAATAAATGAATTTGATTTATTTATTTAATATGTCACTAATTCTCATGATTAAATGAATTTATTAATTTATTTAATTATTAGTCATATCTTCTAAATTAAATAATTATCTTTAATTATTTAATTGTCAAAAATTAACACTTCTCTCATTTTAAATAAGTTAATTATTTAAAATGATTTCACTTTCTTCACTATCAGTCCATTTTGGTAAATAATCTGAAAATTGATTATTTATTATCTCATAAAATTCATATTTTGAATTAATTTAATTCAAAATAGTAATATTCTTCCAAAAATCAAGTAATCGGGCAGATTCTTGATTTTCCAAATCTGATCTTCAGTTCAGCCCTTATCTTCTTGATTTTTTGAATCTTACAAATCAGGCAGTCTTTATCTCCTTGATTTTTGAAAATCTTTATTTTCTAATTAATTATCTCATCTATTCTCCACCGCCGATTCGATTCTCTCAGATGACATCTCAACCACTCGTTTAAGGATTTTTCCCTAACCCTGATTAGGGATTATTAGATTTAATCTCGTCCTCTAATTTTAGGTCTTTGTCAAAATTCGATCTCATCCATCCAATCAAAATTGTATTTTCTATAAAATGCTATTTTGCTCACATTTTTAAATTAGGCACATAGATTACATTATTCTAGCATATTAAGACTTAGAGTTTTTTGAGTTGTTTTGTCATAGGCATAGGCATAGTTTTATTTTTAAATCCTTCAAAACTTGCATAGGACAATGTCATAGTCAAAATGCTCACACACTCAATCTGAGGGCATCAATCATATGCTGCAAGTTAGGAGGTGCTATGGAGGTAATCATGGAAGATTCAAGGAATAGGTATAATCGTTCTTGCTTTTAATTTCCTTTGTACTTCATAGTTCGTTGGGTTTATAGTCTTTGTTGATTTGCTAACATCTAGTATAACCTAAATTTAAACCATAGTTACAAATGTCAAAAGTGTATGGGAGATTGATGACAAGTTTATTATCATTGATGTCAAAAGCGTATGGGAGATTGATGACAAGTTTATTATCATTGATGTCAAGAAATATTATGATGAAATTTGGTGATCCAATTAGAAGAAATTGCAATGGCTAAAGCCACTAAATCACATCACAAGGCAACAATATATTTAAAAAATTAAATTCATCCTTACGCTAGTCAACCTACTCATGTTTAGTGCCCTCCATGAGTTTTTAAAATAAATAAATAATTTTTTATTGTAATGTCTGCTTTTTCTTGCCCTAAATCCACCCTATTTTAATAGTGTTTTTAGACACTAGTATAGACCCCTTGTTAAGGTTTTTTTTGGAGGGCTATAAAAGAAAGTAAAGTGCAATTTATTTGGGGTATTCATTCATATCAAATTTCATTTTGGATATTCTTCACTTTGACTACAACTTTGGTTGGGCTTCATTCCAAGGATGAAAACCCTTGTGAATGTGGATTTGGATGAAACTCTAGCTCTCCTTGAAAATAACTCATGACGATGTTCTAATTGGACTTCATTGGAGACAACTGGAGGCTTGGAGCATCATTGCAAACTAGATTTGAAGATTAGATTTGGAGCAGAATTATTGTGGCGTTTTGTGAGCAAATTGCATTAGGGTATTGCCCTAATTTGGAGTAGACCTGAGTGCCCACCTTTGGAGGGTGATTTTGCATATTTGGAACATATTTGGAGTAGCAAACCTAAGCACTTACCAAGGAGGAATTTTGTCTTGCTAGGGTTTATCATTGGCATTCTAACTTGCATGTATTTGGTATGTACAAATCATACTATATAAGTTTGATTTATAGTGTAGAAATTTTGGGCATGGTTTGGCATTTTGTTCCCTAGAATCCATTGTAAAATCATATCAGAACTTTCAATTTATAGCAACAGGGTTTAATACAGAAAATCAAAGTAGTTGTTTCAATTTGGTTGTGCTACATTGCCTATTTCATGGTGGATTTCATGCTTGTAATGATTATCAATTTGCGATATCACTTTCCATCATTATTTTTCATGTTTGGGCATGTGTATGTTTGCTGTAATTATTTATTTAAGAGTAGAAAATAAAATCATAAATTTGGGTTTTGAGTAGAAATCTAGGGTAGAAACCAGAAATTTAATTCCAAAATTTTAGTGCATATCCCATTGGGGATACTACAATGGCATTAGAGTCAGAATATTACCAATCTATGAAACATGAGAAGTTCATCATTTTATGGTAGATTATATCCTTTGCATGTCATTCTTTTGTAGTTGTATATCATTGTTTAATGTTTGTAGGCCAAAAAGATGAAGATGATTCAAGAAACCATGTTAGAAATGATGAGTACAAAACTATACTAAGAGGGGGGTGAATCAGTATAATGCAATCTTTACAAATTTAAACTTTAACAAAATAAATTTAACATCACTACTTATGCAAAAAAGAATAAGAGAACATTCAACACTAGGATTTATGTGGAAACCCTCACAGAAAAAAAAACCAAGATACAAAATAATGCACTTATATAATAATTACTTATTACAAATTTTGTAGGCACCAACCTATTGGAGGTATCAACCCCCATAGATCTTCATAAGCACCAACCTACAAGAATCACCAACTCCCTTTGCAAGGCACAAACCTTGACTAATTCGAGGCACCAACCTCTTTGATGAACTGAAAATAATATCTGTATGAATGGACTCCTTCATAACTGATTTTCACTTTCTCCTCAAACTAATTCCTCCTTTTGTGATGTATAATTCTTCTTTTAAGCTCACACAAAATCTTCCTTATTTTTTTTTCTCTTCTCTATCATTCACTCATTAAAAAATCCTCCAAGTTAACAATAATTGTCTTCTTAGTTCTGTTGTAACTCCTTTACAAAAATCTGCCTTGATAACCTTTTGAATTTCCTTCTCAGTCAAATATGCTAGTGAATATATGATATATATTTCTTCTTTCACTCTCACACCCTCTCAAACCTTCATATGCAGATTTGAATATGTTTCCTTGATATTCTTTTTGTGTTGGAAATATTGTCATTGATGTCAAAGGGACAAAGACGAAACTTGCTACCATTAATGACAAAGGAAGAATGAGGAGATTGTTGGAAATATTGTCATTGATGTCAAGGTAAAGCATGAAGATTAGCATGACTGAAGATAACATATTTGAAAGATAGAACATCCAGAATTGATTCAAAGTTCCAATTGAAGTATATTTCAACAAATATGTAAACAATTACCTTACAATTAAATGAAAATTGCTAATACAAATTGTTTGAGAAGCTTCCTAAATAGACTCTTACAGATTTTAGGAAAGCAACGTGATCATGAACAACATGACAGGCTTGTACAAATTTAAAGAACAAAATGTGATTATGAACAACATATGAAATTTGGAAAAAGAAGCAACATTATAAGGTGTGATCATAAGACAAAATCGATTCATAAATCTAAAGGTAAAATAAATCAATTTAGTAATGCAATGATCAAATCAATTTGTTCTAAAATTGAATCACTATGCCAAACAAACTTTACTATATCAAAACAAGCAATTTAAATAAAAGACTAACCTATCAAGAGATACAATTTTTTATTGAGATAATGCAACTTAAATTGAAAAAGCATGATTCTTTTAAGTGCTATAGTATTTATGAAATGATGTGTTTCTTCTTTGAAGTGACGTGATTTCATCATTAAAGCACATGCTAACTAAATCATGCAATAGAGCGATCATCTTAAGAAAAATTAATAAAAGTCAAAAAGGTGTGATCCATATTAAAAATACAAAACTCAAATTTATTAAGAAAAAGCTATCTATGGAAAGGGGGTGATTCTCTTTCAAAGGGAACTTAATAAATCTAAATATTGAAGAGGTGTGATCTAGTAATTACAAATTGAAGAGGCATGCTAGTAAAAGGAAGATTTCAAGAGAGATGTTGCTAAAATAAAGGGTTGCAATGTTTCACAAATATCCATATATGAATTCAAAATTATATTTGAAGAGTAGGAGTGTGTGGTGTGAGAATGACAATATGAGATAGAAGAGCAGAGATAAACAACTTGTGTGATCTTTAAAGAAGCATCATATATCACAAAGGAGATATTAGGTTGAAGGAAAGGCATGGATCATAAAGGAATTATTACAGATTCAATAGCAGATGTTTTAAGGAGAATTGGAGTAGGTTTATGAAGATCCTTTTGATTTCATTATTGAAGATTAATAGAAAATGTTGTGATCAAACTTGGAGTGTGACAAATTTATGATTAGTTTACAAACATTTTCAAGAAGAGAATTATAGCAAATAAGGAAGGGAGGTAATTATATCAAATCCAAGAGGAGAATTATTGTAGACTGGGTACAAGTTTGAGAGACATAATTGAGCAAAAATTTTCATCACCCGTTGAAGAAGCAACATTGAGGGTGGAACATTGTTCTTGAAGTTATTATCTTTTTCCAAGTTGGTGCTTGGCAGTGGGGTTTGGTGCCTACAAATTGTGGGGGTTGGAGCCTACAAATTAAGGGGGTTGGTGCCTCCTATAGGTTGGTGCTTACAAATTAAGGGGATTGGTGTCTCATGTAGGTTGGTGCCTACAAAGTTTGTAAAAGAAGAGTTTATATAAGCAATATTTTGTCGTGGTTTTCTCTTGTAAGGGTTTCCACGTAAATATCGCGTGTTATTGTGTTATTCTAATGTGCATAATTATTGATGTTGAGTGATTGGTGTTATTGTGATTGGTAAAGTTTTAAATTGGTAAAAGTTGTGTTATACCAATTCAGCCACCCCCCTCCCCCTCTTAGTATAATTGTGTTCTCGTCAATTGGTATTAGAGCAAGCCCTTCGAATAAGTCTAAAAACTTGAAGGGAGATCTAAAAAGCACACATGAGTGGACAAGAAGGATTCTCTTCCAACACAGCTCCATTGTTTGATGGGACAAATTATGCATTTTGGAGTTTAAGAATAGAAACTTATATAAATGCTCTAAAATTTGATATATGGAAATGAGTGGTACATAGATACAATGCTCCATCAACTCCTCCAACAAATTCAGTAGGAAAGAAGGCTAGTGAAAATAATGCTAAAGCCAAGAATGCAATCTTATGTGGATTAACCGAATTAGAACTTGTGAAAATAATGCATTGCAAATCTGCCAAAGATGTTTGGGACAAGTTGAAGCACACCTATGAATGAATCAAGAAAGTGAATGGAGCCAAATTACAAACTCATAGAAACAACAAAAGGGAAAACTTTAAGAGCTTATACTCATATAGAGGTTATGATTCTTCAAGTGACTATGATGTGGAAAGTTGTGAAGAGGAAATGTTATTCATGGTTGTTGTAATAGAAGAAATTGAAGACAAAGATGAAAATCACAAGAAAGAGGTAGACCATAATCCAAAAGATTTGGAAGAAGAATTGGAATTTGCTATAAGCAAAATTGACAGGCTGAAAAGAAAACATCAAAGAAGAAATTGGTTAGATTTGAAGAGGAAAGTAAGAAGTTCATGGAGACTGAAAAATTAATTTCAGATTTAAAGCTTCAAGTTGAAGAAAGCAAAAGGATAGAGGATCTAACCAAAGCCCAATTTGAACAAAAGGAAAAATAATGTGAAAGGTTGAAGTGTGAGATTATCACACTAATAAAGGAACTAAAAAAGACATCCTCCAAGTTGAACAAGAACCTAAAGTTTGATAAGAGTATCAAGATTTTGGATGATATATTAAATAAAAAGAGGTCACCATTCAATGCGAAAGGGCCTGAATATAGAGAAAATCAAATGGACAATAATCATGACTCCAAAGGGGTACCAAAGAAGTCAAGCAATGAAGATTCCACATAGACCCCTAAGAAGACAAACACTCCTCCAAAAGTTAACAAGGGCAATTTCAAGAAGTCTTTTCCTTCAAGGTAAGTGCATCCATACAGGTTCAAGAGTACCTTTTATGGTTATTGCTACTCATGCAATCATTTTGGTCATAAAGCAAGAGATTGTAGAACACATGTGAGATATGATTATGGTTGGAACAAAAATAGAAGATCTTATGGAAGGAACTATAACTCCTTTATTCCTTTAGTGGATTATAGTGTTGTATGTTGCAAGTACAATAACTATGGACATATAGCACGATATTGCAAAAGTGGTTTTGTGAAACCATCTAGACATGGAATGAAGGAAAACAACATGGATAAACAAAAGGAGAGAAAATTTACAAAAGTATGGAGAAGGAAACAATATAATTTAATGATGCAAAGAAGGATAACTCTATGATTGAGCAAAACACATTCCGTACACAAATTTGAGAAGCATGAATTTAGGGGAGATAAGTATGACATTATCTTTCAACCCCTTGGAGAAGATAACTAAAAGGATGAAATTAAAAAAAAAAACTAAAAGAAAAAAATCTACTTGTGCAATAGACTAGTTTCAAGGATTTAGGAGAGTAAGAATGGAGATCACAAAGATTTAACTGTTCATCATACCATGAGAAGATATAAAGAAGAAAGTGGTGAAGATGTTTGTAATGAGAGTTCTCCAAAAGCCTAACATGAGGAGGAGAATGAGCCAAAGGAACCTTTTTGAAGAATGTGTTCATTTGACATTTACACTAGAACACACAATCATGTTTTTGGCAAAAAGAAAATGCAAATCTATTGAGAATAATAACAATAGAGAGGAGTCTATTGCCTTGGAAGGTAATAAAAGAGTAAAGTTTTAGTGTGAGTAGCCATTGGAAAGAAAAAGGTCATTTATAGTGTATAGAAGGCCTCAAATAAAGTGAAGTAGGAGAAGAAGAAGTTCCCATGCGAGAGGATAGCACAAAGAGTAGAAAAAGCAATCATTTAGTTGTGGCAAAGAAAAAATGAGGAGGTGAGATGAATCTCACAAAGAAATCAAAGGGATGATCTTCATCTAGCAGCCATGATAAAGAAGGAAGAGTTGAACATGAATAAGAAAGTAATTGGATGGCTAAACAAGTTTTCTACTTGTTAGATTCAAGGAGATGAACCTAGACAACAAAAGAGGAAGGAAGTCTCCCAAGTAATTTAGAAAAAAAAGGATTGAGAAATAGAGAAAGAGGAGTATTAGAGCAAGGGGGTGTTAGGGTTCAGGTAGATTGGAGCAATAAAAATTAACAAAATTATATGTAGATTAAATAACCTAGAAATAACAATGAAGAATAACAAAAAGAGATCAACACATAATTTTAACGTGATTCATCTAATATGGGCTACATCCACATAAACTCAACCACCTAATGATTTTATTATTGAGTGCAAAACATATTACAATCTCGTGAATCACCATACTACAACTTACATCCCAATTGCTTATAACAAGCTTTTTGGAAGCTTGTAGAATTAGGGTTTTACAAAGTCATTTTTTATTTGTCGGTTAAAAAATTAACCACTAACCCCTTGACTTGTTAACATGATTTTTTTTTTGAGGGTTGGCCCCTGAACCACTGCTATTGGGGGTTGTCGCCCTTGAACCCCTACTTGGGGCTCGACTCGACCCCAAATCCCAAAGAGGATACATAAAGAGTGTACAATATTTGCATGATCAATCACCACATACCAACAATCTCCCACTTGGAGACTGATCAAGCTCCACACCAAACAATCTACCACTTGGAGATTGATTATGGATGACACCGCTACACTTGTAGCTCCCACTGGATTGTAGGTTTGGCTAGTTTCTTATATCCACCATTATCAATCACGAAGGCCAATATAAACTGATGAGGAAATTAGTTTCTTTCGTGTAACTACCTTTGTGAACATATCTATAGGATTCTCACTTGTGTGAATTTTCTCCAACTCAAATTGACCATCCTCCAAAACTGACCAGATGAAGTGGTATCTAAGCTATATGTGCTTAGTTTTTGAATGTAGAGCGAAATTCTTAGCAAGATGAATGGCACTCTGGTCATCAGTGTACAAAGGGCTATCTTCTTGTCGTTGTCCCAATTCCTCTAGAAAACATTGTAATCAAATCATCTCCTTGCTAGCTTCCTTAGCATCAACATACTCAGCTTCAATGGTTGAAAGTGCAACAACATTTTGCATCCTTGAAATCCAACTGACTACAGTACCTCCTGTAGACATGGAAAAATGTACCGACATACTTGATCCTAATTTTACTAACACCAAGTTCATCCTAAATCATCTCTCTGCTAGTCATTTAATTAAATAATCTCTAATTAAATTCATCACATTTCATCTCTTAATTAAATAAATCATTTTTTATCTAATTAAGTCATCATCTCCTAAAAATTAAATAAATCACTTTGTTTAATTAATCCTATAGTCCCTCTTTTAATTAAATAATTCATTTTATTTAATTAATCTCTAAAGTTGTCTCATTTAAATTAAATAAATTAATCTTTATTTGATTTAAAGCTAACACCATCCTCTTTAATTAAATAAATCAAATCTTATTTAATTAAGTCTAAAATCATTATTCTTCTCAAAATCTAAATCAAATGGTCAAATCAACTAATCTCCTTTAAATTAATCAAATCTTGATTAATCTTAGTCTTAATCCATCAAATCCTCTAGATTTTGCAACTTGCACATGGAAATCAATTTAATTGTTTTATAAATCATCTATTTTCATTCAAAAAAGGCATCAAAGATGGAATATTCCTCAAATTTGAAATCTCCCCCCAAAAGGTCCTGTCCTCCAAACATGGCATTTAACATCTCTTACAAGTCCCTTTCTTGAGCCATGTGACATTAACTTCACCTTTCACCTCATCCTTCAAGCCATATTTTGAATTTGAATCTCCCCCCTCTTTGCACATTCTCCAAAATGTGTTCAAGCTTCCTCCATTCACATCTTGACAAGTGGCACTTGCCCATTGCATGTTGAATGATCCCACATTCATCCATTTTGCTCATTCCTTCATTTTTTTCTTCTATTTATAGAAGGCTTCTCTTTGTATTTTGCATCCACAATTTGAGTAAACTTACTATACTCAAATTCATAGCAATCTTCATCCATCTCATTGAGTTTTATGGCTAGGTTATGCAAATTTTATCTTGGAGCACTCATCAATCTTCAACAAAGTGGATCACAATCTTCGTCAAATCGTCAAAGCTTGCATAGGAGTTGGGAAAGGGCCAATTTCCACATCAAATTGGCACCAACTCCCCCAAGAGATCAAGAGTTTGCATAGCATTTGAATAGGATTTAATATCTTTGGCTTGTGTTTGTTTATGTTCTTCATTTCATTTCCTTTTCATTGCAATTTAAATGGATTTCTTGGGGAATCATGACACTAACTTACATTGGATCTAATAAGTTGCTTGTTTCTTGTGTTTGTGTAGGTTGGGAATCTTGGTTCACACCTCCTACAGTAAAAACATACCTTGTAGTACTCCTCCTACTATCAATATCACCCACTAGATCATAGTCAACATATCCTTTTAAAGCAAAATTTGCTCCTCCAAAACATAGTTTCTTTGAAGTAGTACCTCTCAAATATCGAAGAATCCATTTTACCGCATTTCAATGTTCCATTCCTGGATTGCTTATATACCTGCTTACAACTCCCACTACGTGTGCAATATATGGCCTTGTGCATACCATTGCATACATCAAGCTACCAATTGTTGATGCATATGGTATCTTAGACATTTTGTCTTTCTCCTCTTGTGTCTTTGGACACATCTTCTTAGTCAACTTAAAATGACTAAGAAAAGGTGTATTAACTAATTTTGCATTTTGCATGTTAAAACTTTTCAACACCTTCTCTAAATACTCACTTTGAGACAAAAATAAATTTTTGTTTGTCTTGTCTCACGTGATCTTCATACCAAGGATTTATTTTGCTCCACCCAAATCTTTCATAGCAAATGAATTTGCTAATTTTTGCTTAAGTTCATTAATATATTGCATGTTACACCTAGCAAAAATCATGTCATCAACATAAAGCAACAGGATAATATAGCTTCCATTATCCAATTTCTTAAAATAAACACAATAATCAAAATGACATCTTTTGTAACCTTGTTTAGCCATAAAACTATCAAATTTCAAATACAATTGTCGAGGTGTTTGCTTCATGCCATATAAACTCTTCTTTAACCTACACAAAAATTCCTCCTTACCCTTGACCTCATATCCCTATGGTTGCTGCATGTATATTTCCACTTCTAAATCCCAATGGATAAACATTGTTTTCACATCTAGTTATTCAAGATGCAAGTCTTCCACAACCACAAGACTTAGAATAGTTCTAATAGAAGTCATCTTTACAACTAGAGAAAATATTTCATCAAAATCCAATACCTTTTTTCTATGCAAAACCTTTTACGGCAAATCTGGCCTTATATCTTTTCTTGCCTCTGTCTTCTTCCTTCAACCTATAAACCCATTTATTTGGTAATGCTCTTTTACCTACATGCAATTGGACTAAGTCCCAAGTTTGATTTTGTAGCAAGGAATCTATTTCCTCTTTCATGCCTAACACCCACTGCTTTTTGGTATCTGCCTGCATTGCTTCTTCATAACCTTCAGGTTCACTAGAATTAGTTAATAATATAGAATATAATGAAGGAGAAAATATTTTTGGAGGTCTAGTTATCCTTGTAGAACGTCTAACACTTATAGGAGTCTATGGGATAACTTCTTGTTGAGTATCAGGTACCACTGACATTTTATTTTTTGGAATCTCATCCAACACCACATATTCCTTTTTGGCCTGCTCATGTTTCTTTTCTTGTAGTTGATCCTTATACATGACCTTCTTATTGAATATAACATCTCTGCTCCTAATGATTTTATGATTTTCATAATCCCATAACTGATAACCAAATTCATGTACTCCATATCCAATAAAGGTACATGTTTTAGACTTAGCCTCAAGCTTGGTTCTATTTTTAATATCAACATGCACAAAAGCTTCACAACCAAAGGTTTTTAGAAATGAATAGCTTACCTTTTTACCCATTCATGCCTCCTCTGGAATGCCACCATCCAAAGGATTTGAAGGTCCCCTATTTATTAAATAAACAACAGTATGTACAACATCTTCCCAAAATTGTAAGGGTAGTCCAACATGTAATCTCACGTTCCTTGCACACTCCATAATGGTCTTATTCATCCTCTCAGACACACCATTTTCTTGTGGGGTTCTAGGAACCATTTTCTACCTACGAATTCCATTGTATGAATATTAATTTTCAAATTCTCTACTGCAATACTCGCCTCTATTATCAGATCTGAGACACTTCAACTTTTTTCTTGTTTCATTCTTGTAAAGCCCAAAAATCTCTTTTACTAATTATATCCCTTAATTTCCAAAATAAATTAATAGAATACAATTAATCATAAAAAGGTGCGGAATAAGAGGAATGATTAAATTACTTTCATCACTATATTCAAATGGATTAACATGTATCAATGAATCAAGGTATATCAAAACAAGGCCATGTCTCTTCACTAGATTTAGCCATGTAGGCTTACACAAGAATTATCATCTTAGCAATACATGTCAATTCAAATATTGTAATGTAAATTAAGGAAATAACAAGATCATAAATGCATCCACAAAAGAACCATAACACAAGAATTTCATGAGTGGAAAACCCTCATAGGGATGAAAAACCACTCATAAAAGTGTCTCACTAGCTTAATGAAATGCCTTTCTGGCAATGCCTTACTGGCTACAAGTTCTCAATGGTTATAAGATGCCTCACTGGCAATGATCATACTATCTCATTAACATGACCATTCATTCCATATTTATGGATATTATAAATATCACACACAAAAAGGAGCATAAGGAAGTTCTTTTACAAGTTACATAAGTCTATAAGAAACATTTTAAAGTTTCACCAATGCATCATCCTTGCATATGAAATTAAGCTAATGCCAATCTATCATGAATCACTCCCAAGTATTTGCATATAAGGCCATTCTTCCTCCAATGATCTCTCGAATATCACACAAATACACAAAAATCCATAAGCCAATCACATAAAGCTTCATGAAAGTAATCCTAGGCTTGCTAGAATGCACACATGCCTATGCAACAAGAATGCTTGCTTCTAAACTCATTGATTCATAGAGGTTTTAACAATAAGAAAATAATACTATTAAAGAGATAAGAAGGTATAGCTCATGTATGTATGAGAATACATATATAAGCTAATGACTATATATATGAGTATACATTCTTATGCAAATAAATCTCAAGATCAACTAAGTGAGGGGATTCCTAATTTTTCCATACGTGTATAATAAATCATAATGCATGAGAAAGGTGTCATCATTGTAACTAAATTTAATAGAGTAAGGTATGATTCCACATTTATTTATCTTTTTATTCATGATGCAACATCCACAATATCATTTAACTAAAATCTACTAAGTATACAAATTAATATCTAATTATTTCCACAACCTATTTTACCCATTGCTTTGAAAGAGATAACATTACTTTGCTTGCTAACCTAATGATCCCGTAAAGTAAATAAATACAAGATTTAATTCTTTTCTAGAAGTAATTCTCTACCCAAAAGTTATTCTATGTCACAATCATTAAAACTCACCTATTCCTTTTATTCACTATATATACATCCACCATTACTAGTTTCCATAATATAATCTTATAAACCAAGTCCTCGTTTAAAGTAACAATTTATTTACTTTAATTTCTCTTAACAACTATGTAAGAAACACCATACCATTATAAAATATTTTCCCAATCATAATTTTTTAATGAATTCCTCCTATTCTTATGATCATGAAAGCAATAATCCATAAGAATAATGCATAAATCTTTTTGAAGAGAAAGATCTTTTCCACATTCAATTAACCCAACTCTTGGCATAAGTTTATTAAATATACGATTTAATATGAACTTATTTTAGAAATGCATCACTTATCTATTCTTTTGCTTGAAAAAAATTCATTACTTGGCCTACTAGAAATAACGTTACCAGCATCTTAAAATCTACGACTTCTGAAAATACATGGTTAACTAATACACTAATCTACCAAATGGATAAATCAAACATCCTAATAACTCTTTTAAAAATCTCCAACAAGAATATCCGTTTCCCTCAAAGATTTTACTATTGAATTGAAATACACTTTGACCAATAATATAAATCCACTACTAGAGAAATCTAATTCCCTAAACTTTAATAAATCTATATATAAGAGGGTTATTTTGAAACTGATCCTAGTTATCTTGTATGATTGAATCTTCTATCGACTAAGTTGAATACTAAAAGTAGATTAAGCACGAAGAACTATTGGCAATACAAGAACAAATGGTATGATTAAAATCTCAAATCTTTGTTTCTCTATGATGTATTTTAAGAGGTGTTGTTTCAAGTTTCAGATGTAAAGAAGAGCATGGTTCTTAGGTTACTTTCCATTTTAAATTGATCTTTATTTGGAAGATGTATGTTGCAAATACATGGTAAATTTATAATAAATACTAATGTAACATGTGAAAGCCTAACACATCAATTCCAATACTTAATACACTTTAACTTATGTCTATGCTAGTTGATTTTGGTACATGAAGCAATAAAACTCTTAGTTTAAAAAAAAATAATTTTGGTTTAAACTTTTAAGTAATTAGGTATTTCTTATGTGTCTTATTTATATATATACTTACATGTATATACCTTTCCACACAGCCAAAAAGAATAGCATACAACAATTTCGAAAAGCAAATTGAGTTTCACACAATCAGAAGGTTTCTGAGCAAGTAATAGCCACTAAAGGCCGATGACTTCCCCATTGGGGAGGACACTACCTGTGGAGGGCAACACCCTCTCCACAGGCTATGGCTTGTGGAGGGTGTTGCCTCCACAATGCAACCCTCCCCCAATGGGGGAGGATGTGACTGAGAAGGCCTCTAAATCCTTAATATAAATTTCCATCCATAGAACAACATAAAAAAAAAAGAACGACGATAGCAAAAGGTTTTTTTATTTAAATATTAAATATAAATATTATATATTTAGATATATATATACACAAAATGATATGTATATTTATATATTTAAATATATAATATCATTAAAGTCTGGAACAATACTTTGATTTAAAGAACAAATTGGAACCCCCATCCAATAAATAGATTATTCAATAACAAGAGTTGCAAAAGTGTATATATATATATAAATGATAGGAAATAACTTATATATTTTACAACCAAGATGATGAATTTCATACACCAAACAACCAAACACCCAAATAAAGTGAATATGCACCAATGGTTTTCAAAGAGGAAATCAAATTTTCAAAATACACTCAATTATTCTCACATTTCAAAATTTTAAATGCATTGGAAAGGATTAGAAACCTCGAACTTGCCTTCCAAGTGAGTTTCCCTTCTTCTTCTCTTTTCTCGTTCTTGCCTTCTCGGAAATCACTTCTTGTAGAATTTTCCTTTCTTCTTATTTCTTTTCTCTTATTTTTCCCCTCTTCTTTTCCCCATTATTAATTTACTGTACTCTGGAATTATTCTACTCGACACCCATTTTTCAATTATATTTCTTGCAGAGAGAAAAAAATAAAGATCAAGAAGCCATATTGTGTGTTTCCGTTATTTTTTCCTTCTTTTTAAAGATTTTTTTTAGTTTTCCAAAAACCTAATCTTGAAAATAAAAAGAATAAAGTTTATTTTCCATGCACAATATTTATCTTCAACTATTAATATAAATACCATTTTTAATTATAAAATTGAATATCTATTCCAAGTAAATAATAACGAAATATCTCTTATTTGCAATTTAAATATTTATTCAAGATAGTTAGCAAAGAGGTAACATTTAATTGCAATTAAAAAATAATTATTCTAAATTACAATGCATTATCATTTATGTGCAATAATAAATTCTCTATTTAAAATATAATTAATTCCTTTATTCCTTTGCACTTTTATTTCATCACAAATTAATTTAATTAAACATTGTAAAATACGAACAATAAAAATAGGGGTCGTGACAATTCTCAACCAAGGCTTTCCACTTTTTAAAAGTTTCAAATACTTTTGATTTTTGTTTTAGGAAATACACCCATATTTTCCTAGTTGCATCATCAATAAAAGTAACATAATAGCAAGAGCCACCAAGAGAAGATGCCTGAGCTGGTCCCCATACATCTGAATGCTCTAATTTCTCACTCTTCTTCTCTTTCCCAACTTTGAGAAATCAAACTCTTTTCTAATTTCCATAAACACAATCTTTTGGAGAACTCCAATTTAATCTCCTTCAAACCTAGTAACAACTTTTTGGAGTGAAGGATCTTCATCCCTTTCTCACTCATGTGCCCAAGTCTATGGTGCCAAAATTCTATTTCTTTCCCTATAGCAAGTGCTATAACTATCTCCGTAGCAGCTAAGGTAGAATAAGTATTACCAGTACACAAATACAATGTGTCTACCTTTTCACCTTTAGCTACTACTAATGCACCTTTAGTGACCTTCCATACATTTTCTAAAAGGGTAACTATGCAACCTTCACTACCTAGTTGTCCTACAGAAATTAAATTCCTTCTCAAATTTGGAACATGCCTTACCTCCTATAGCAACCATTCATTTTCATTCAACTTAATTTTTATATTTCCTTTTCCAACAATGTAACATAGTTCATCATCACCCAAATATACCTGTCCAAAATCACCTTGAACATATCTACAAAATATTTCTTATGGGGTGTAGCATGAAATGAAGCCCCTAAATCTATTACCCAAGAATCATTAGCATTATCTAAACATATAATTAAAGTATCCTGCAATTTATTACTTGCAACATTAGCTTCCTTACTATCATCATGTTGTATGTCTCCTTGTTTTCCCTTTCAAGACCAAAAATCCTTCTTCAAGTGTCCTAGCTTTCCACAATGCCAACAATCCATTCTTCCTCTGGATTTAGATTTTCCTTTCTTTGATTTCCCTTGTGACTTCCCATGATTTGTTAGGCTTTTTCCTCTCTCCTTTGTTCTTCCCCTGTTCTCTACAGTCAAAGCATTACCTAATGTTGAACTCTCACCTGTGTTTTTCCATCGCATTTCCTTGTTAAGGATAACACCAACATCATCAAATTTCAATGTATTTGAACTAGAGACAAAGTTACTTACAACCATTACCAAGCTATTCTAGCTTTCTAGCAAAGAACATAAAATCAAGAGAGCCCCCACCTCTTCATCAAAATGCACATTTACAAAAGTTAATTGACTAGTAATCGTATTAAACTCATTTAAATGATCTGTCATAGATCCACCTTCAATCATTTCCAGATTAAACAAATGCTTGATAAGAAATACCTTATTTGAGGCTGAGGGGTTTGTATACAATTTAGCCAAAGATTTTATTAGATCATCCATGCAACTGAGCCCCAAAAAAATGATGTTTGGGATACATACATCTCTGTGCAAACAAAGTGATACCTCAAATATCACTCCTATTAAAATTTTGAATCCATTTCAAACAAGGTGGCCAATAAAAGGTTGTGTTACTATGAAAAAAGAGCTCCACTAGTTCAACACAAAGAAAGGAAACAAGCAAGTTTTCAGCTTTGATATTGTAGATAGTGAGAACACTAAAGTGCATGTCACTTGCTTCAATGAAGTTGCAAACCTCCATTTCAACAATATTCACATTGGGTCTGTATATACACTATCTGGTGGGACCAAATCTGCAAATAAGTTTTACAATAAGTTGAATAGTCAAATAGAAATCACTTTGATGGATGATTCAAAGATCACTCTCTATGATGATGACCACCTACTTCCAACACACCAATTTTATTTCACACCCATTAATGAGATCCTAAATATAAATAAAAATTATTTTATTGATTTAGTCGAAATTGTTATATGTGTGGACCCAACCTCTACAATAAGAAGACTAGATGACATAGAGGTTCTTAGGAGGAGCCTGAAATTGATAAACATGTCAACCTTCACTATCAATGTGACTCTGTGGGGAAGAACAACCCAAAAGGAAGGTGCACAACTTCAAAATATGTACCATGTACAAAAGTCAATTGTACTTGCAATTAAAAATGGTCATGTTACAAATTATAATGGTAAGGTTGTGAGCACTCTAATAACTATCCAACTGTTTATTAACCCTAAAATTGAAGAGACAACACAACTATAGGCTTGGTTTGCACAAAATGGGAATGATATTCCAACATCCACAACAAAAATTCTAGATGTGCCTCTACTTCTTACACGAAATACAATTTTCAATATCCAAAAAGAGTCTTTAGATATAACAAGGCCCCTCTAGTGCATTGTAAAAGCAATAACAGTGTTTATCAAATCAAATTCATTTTGTTATCTAGCTTGCCCTATTGAGACCGAGGAAAAAAATGTAAGAAAAGAGCTCTACAAAATGATGATGAAAATGTTATTGTTCAAAGTGTGAAGCTACCTTTGAAGATTGTAATTATAGATATTTTCTTCAAATTAAGCTTCAAGATCACACAACTACTATATGGGATATTGTTTTTGAAGAAGTGACAACTAAAATCGTTGGCATGCCTGCAAAATAATTATATATGTTGCAATTCAATCAAGATGCTGAGGAAAATAGTGAAGAGGTTATTTGAAATGTACTATTCAAACCATTTCTCTTCACCTTATCAAGCATAAATGAAATCTACAATAGCGAGTCACAGTTGAAATCAACGATCACAGACGTTGGTATAATTGATTTCACAAATGAAAGCAATCTTTTCGTTCAATCAAATAGTTGATTTGTGCAATGTTGATGAAAAGTGAACTTTCAAACAAATGTAATTGTCCTTTATTGGTTGTTTTCCCCTACTTTTTATGTTCTTTTTTTGCATCGATTACTATACAATTGAGACTTTGCCTTGTACAGGGTTTTAGGATCCCTTCAAAACTTGTTTTATACATTTACTATAGATAAGAAACACACGCACATTCAAATTTTTATACTAGGAGACTGCACACTTTAACATATTGCTTTCATACATATATGTTTTCACTATATCTTATTCACAAGTTTATGGCTTTTCAATATACAAAGTTTATCGAATTACCTTTATTTTATTTTGTTTTGTATTCTAGCTGTTGAACTCCAATAAAGATTTATAAATGCAACCAACCAAGAGAAAAACCATAGACCTCCAATCTCGTAAGAGAAGTTGCTTGTATTATGCTCATCATAGAGAAGAAATTAATGTTCATCGTAGCATGAAAGGGACACAACACTTACTACAACCATTAGATCAATCAATACCTACCCACACACAAGCTTCTACAAGTTCCCAAAATCAACAAACATACATTCCCATTGAATTAATTACTCCAAATCTAACACATGGAAAACAAAAACAACACGAAACACACATTCCTAAACAAATGACACAAAACCCAGATTCAAATAACAACATGGCTATTAGCTAGTTCGCCAAATTTATGGAGGCATCTAATTTTTCTTGAAAAAGAATATATGCATTATCGTACTTACAAACATGTACTATATGTAAGGAACACTACCATGGTACGAATCTTTGTTCGTCAAACAATAATCGTACATGTAGAAGATGTAGTTCTAAGAAAGGCATACATCAATTCTCCACAACAAACAATATGTGTCCACAACCAATTTTTTTGTGAATTCTCACTCAAGTAGAAGAGGTGCTATTTGCACGTGTCAATCCAATATTGCAAGTTACCCATGCTCATGGTGGCCAATGCAAATATAGTGGTCACACAATTAGCTTCCCACGAGATATCACAACAACAACAAAATCTTTGCCATATAATTTATCAAAGACTTGGATTTATTAATAGTTCGCATAACTAGTACACATGGCAATGTAATGTCCCCTTCTCATCAGTGATCAGCTTTGCAGTTCTTCAGTCTATCCCGGAACCCGTAGACTGGAATGAGGTGAAAATTAGGGTTTCTTGGGCTTGGTTTTCTGTGGCATTCATATTATTTACTATTTTTAGTAAATGCTAGTTGTGGCAGTTGCAGTTGTCTATTCTTAATCCTTAGCAGTTGGAGCAGTGTTATATTTTGGTTTGGTCTTCAGTTGGCAAAAATATTAAATTAATGGCATTTTGTTCTATTTCACTGTTGACCCCCACCTTGGCCTAAGGAGTTAACTTAAAGTTGTTTTAATGTGGGGCCATGAAGGGTACGCCCTCATCAAAAGTTTAATTAATCTTTATTCAAATATTTCTTTATCTTGAAAGTGGACGCCACTTTTATTATTTTGAATAAAGTGTAATTTTTGAAGGCCTTTTGGGACGCCACTTGAGAAGTTGATTGGTCTTGAGAATTGGAGGAGTCTCTTGTGTCTTTTGAGCTGCTTCTCAGGCGATTGAAGAGTCTTGTTGAGTTCTTATTTATTGAAGGTCTTGGCTCCAGCATTATCATCCATCAATTACCTTACTGTTATGCTGTCAAAATGACTATGGACATTTTGCTATTGCTTCGAGGATGCTACCTCCTACCCCCTTCCCAATTTCGTGTTTGAAATACAACACCTAGTTGGTACATTGCTGCTTCTCACATCAGACTAGCAGATTGAGCAACAAAGGTTGAGAATTTTGGTGAATTCTACAGTTTTTGAAGTTCCTGGTTTTGCTACAGCTGAAGCTGTTTTCTGTTCATATCTTATGGAGTGATTTTATTTCAGTTCTGGGTATTTGAGTAATCAAATTTTTGACTTGAGGCGCCAACTTCCTCCAAAAAGCAGAATTTAATTTGAAGTTGTTGATTTTATATTGAAAAATCAATTTTCTCAAAGGGCCGTACCATTTGGTGATGTCTTGGGATTCATGCCAAATAAATTACAAACTTTGGAGAAGAATTGAGTGAGTTATGATAATTTCATTGATTCTCACAGTTGCAGATTGAAATTTCCAGTTTACTATTTTTACATCAGATTGTTGAAGTTCTGATTTCTGATTCATTAGCAGCTGTTAGAGAGTTAAAATATCATTGAAAAACATCTATTAATCTTGTGTATGAAGATTACTATATTTCCTATGTAATTTGCAGCTTATTCCACATTGTACAAACTGTAAACAGTAGTATTGTTCCAGTTTAATTTGCTGCAATTTCTTTCTGTTTCTTCTCACATAAGTCCCCTGGATGGTTTACCGCCAGTGAGGTTAATTTGATTGTAATATCTTATACCCACTCATAGTGGTGAATCCCCACAGCATTGTGGATGCCCGCCGCAGCGGATGAATTGCTTTTATTTGTAATCTTTTCCCCCCACTGTTTGGTGGTAGCGTGGAATTGTTTCTCATGGCTGGTTATCCGCCTAATAGTTTATAATTTCCATTTCTTAGACTCCGTCATATGTTAGCACCTCGCCCTCAGTGGGATCTTGAGTGCACATTCTTGACGTTGAGTAGTTCTTCCATTCAAGTTCAGTTTCTTCAGTTCAAGTTCAGTATCTTCCATTCAAGTTCAGATTTTTAATTTGAGGCTAATGCTAATCCAATCATCTATTGCTGGTTATCTTGTGTTAATTCTTCAAAAAATTTGGTTAGCATATTTCAGTGGTATCAGAGCAGAAGACCCTGCCATCCTGTGGCAAACTGCAGTTGGTTAACTGATGAGTGAAAGAGACACTAAGCCTTACACTAGAAGTCAAGCTAGAGTTCAGCATCAGTTTCCGTCCATTCCAGAGGCAGATACATTCTCAGAGGTTCTAAGAGTCCTTGGTAAAATAGTGGAAGGTTCAGATAATTCAGCGGAAGTGGTTGATCACACAACTGTCATAATGTCAGATTCAGTAAGAAGAGATAATGAAGAGAGGGATAGAGTGGAGAAGAAGTTTGACGGGATGATAGACATGATGTCCCGTTTATTATCCAAGTTAGATCAGCAAGCAGCTCAGAGTATTATTCAGCCCCAAAATAACTCAGCTGGTGAAAGTAGTGGAGTAAATGGAAACAATAATAGTGGCAGTCCTGAGGTGAATACTAGAGACAGAATTGTAGGTCAGCATACTACAATTCATAGTGGGTCATCCTCTAGACCCCTCTTTCCCGTTTTCACACCAAGGGAAGAGCAACAACCAGTTGAGACTATTCCAAACTTTGCTGATGATGCTCGTCAAGCCTATATGGAGTATGTTTCTTTACCTCTTGACTTGAGAGGAGCATGGACCTTTGATCAATTCATGAATCAAAGGAGTCAGAGAAATGGTGGTAGGAATGATCAACGTCCTCCTGCAGGCCCTAGAAATGATTTTTACCAAACTTTGGGAAAGATTACTATGGAACATTTTGATGGTGGTAACAAGTGTACAGCCAGGTCATGGGTGCAAAAGTTAGATAACTACCTCTCTCTTAGACCTATGCCGGAAGAAGATGCTATCAAATTTGCTACCTTGCACTTAGATGGCATAGCTCATGAATGGTGGACTCACGGTTTGGTCACTCTTGGCCATAACCTTATTCGCACATATGGAGAGTTTACCAATAAGTTGATTGAGAGATTTGACACCAAAGATCCGGAATTGAAATTTAGAGAATTGGCACAGTTGAAACAACAAGGATCTTTAGAAAGTTATGTGGCTGATTTTCAGAGGTTGTCAGTAATGGTGCCAAACATTACTGAAAGAAGACTTGTAGTTCTTTTTGCTGAAGGTTTAATGGAGCCTTTGAAGGGGTGGGTCAAAGCATTTGATCCTCCAACACTAGATGAAGCTATCAAGAAAGCTAGGAGCATGGAGTTGGCAGCCCCAAGGCCTAAATTTCACTCAAAACCATTCAGCCATAAGAAAGATAAAAAGCTTTCTTCAAATCTGCCCAAGAAGTTTCCACCAAGGCTGTCCGAAGAGCTCAAAGAACAGCTTAGAAAGGATGGAGTTTGCTTCACTTGTCGTGAGCCTTGGGTGAAAGGCCACCGTTGCTATGGAAGAGGCAAAGTAGTTCAAATGGAGGGCTATTCTGATTATGGATCAGAATCTGATTCGTCTGATCAGCAATACGAATCAGCAAGTAGTGAAGGTGAAGAAGTTCATGAAGACAAGTCCGAAGAGGTTGGAGATGGTAGTGCTTTTGCACAACTATCTAGTTTTCAAAAGAATGAATCTTTCAGGGTTCATGGAGTGGTAAATTCACAAAGGATAGTTGCTCTAATTGATACCGGAGCAACTCACAATTTTATTGATGAAGGGCTAGTTGCTAGAAAAGGTTTAAAGACTGAAGATTTTGATGGTTTCAAAGTAATGGTTGCTGATGGTTTCACTATGTCTTGCACAAGGAGAATTCCTAATCTATCTTTGCAATTAGGGAATCATGAAATTAAGGATGATTTTTATGTGGTGGGTATAGGAGACACTAATGTTGTGTTGGGCATACAATGGCTGCGATCTCTTGGTGAGATCACATTGAATTTGCAAACCATGGAGCTGAAATTTCAGTCTAATGGAAGGAAGGTTGTTTTAAGAGGGATGTCAAATGGAGGCCCTCGAATTGTTTCTTTGAAAAGGATGGAAAGGCTGATCCGCCATGATCAAGTTGAATGGGCTGCTGAATGTATGGTTTTACCAGCTGATCCGGTTGAGGAAAAAAGGCAATATCATCCTGATATTCAAGCCTTACTTTCAAAGAAAAGTAAAGTCTTTGGAAGCTTACCTCCTGGAAGACCTCCTGAAAGAGGTTCTGAGCATGTGATTGAGTTAGAAGAAGGAGCAAAACCAGTCATTACTACACCTTACCGCTATCCAAAGAGGCAGAAAGATGAAATTGAAAAAGCCATCAAGGAGCTGTTGGAAAGTGGTTTTATTAGACCAAGCAAGAGTCCATTTGCTTCAGCAGTAGTGCTGGTCAAAAAGAAAGATGGTACAATGCGTATGTGTGTTGACTATCGCGCATTAAATCAAAAAACCATCAAGAATAGATATCCTATCCCTAGGATTGATGAGCTTATTGATGAGCTCCATGGGGCAATGTTCTTCTCAAAGATTGATCTTCGTTCGGGCTATCACCAAATCAGAATGAGGGAGGAGGATATAGAAAAGACAGCGTTTAGATGCCACTTTGGGCATTTTGAATTTCTTGTCATGCCTTTTGGTTTGACAAATGCACCAGCCACATTCCAATCTTGTATGAACAAGATTTTTAGACAGCAGTTGAGGAAGTTTGTGCTCATCTTCTTCGACGATATTCTCATATTCAGTAAGTCATGGGAAGAGCACCTTAAGCATTTGGAAGAAGTGCTTAACATTTTAGAGGCGGAATGTTTATTCGCCAAAGAATCAAAGTGTGAGTTTGGGTTGGAAGAACTTTTATACCTTGGCCACATTATCAGTTCAAAGGGGGTGAAAGTGGATCCAGAAAAGATAAGGGCCATTCTTGATTGGCCAACTCCTAAGACTATTTCTCATTTGAGAGGGTTTTTAGGGTTATGTGGATTCTATAGAAGATTTGTAAAAGGTTATTCTCATCAAGCAGCACCTTTGACAGATCTTACAAAGAAAGGAGCTTTTCTTTGGACTAAGCAAGCACAAGAGGTTTTTGATAAGTTTAAACAAATCATGAGTTCGTGTCCTGTGTTGGCACTTCCGGATTTTTCAAAACCTTTTGAATTACAATGTGATGCTTCAGGAGAAGGAGTTGGAGCTGTCCTAATGCAAGACAAACACCCTATTGTCTTCGAGAGCAGAAAGTTGAGAGGGGCAGAAAAAACTTACTCTATTTATGACAAAGAGATGCTTGCCATCATGCATGCTTTGTCTAAATTCCGTCAATACTTGGTGGGAAGTAAATTTGTTGTTAAGACTGATCACAACAGTCTTAAACATTTTATGCGCCAAAAGGAATTGAATGAAAGGCAGCAAAAATGGGTAAGTAAACTCCAAGCATATGACTTTGACATTGAATATGTCAAAGGAAAAAATAATATAGTTGCTGATGCTCTCTCTAGAAGGCCTCATTTGCAATCAATTTGTGAGTTATCAGCTGATTGGAAAGAATTAATTGCTGCTGATTATGTTAAAAATCAGTTTGCAACCAGCTTGTTAGAAGGTCATTTGGTTGATGAAAGGTATAAGTTGGTTGATGGATTAATTTATTACAAAGATAGAATCTTTTTAGTGCAAGAATCTAAGCTTAAGAAAAAGATTCTACAATCTTTTCATGATGTTCCCCTTGCTGGTCATCAAGGATTTTCAAGACTTATAAGCAGATTCGTGAAAGATTCACTTGGAAAGGTTTGAAAGATGAAGTCTTGAATTACATTAGAGAGTGTCCTATTTGTCAAAGGAATAAAAATGAACACTCTTTTCCTGCTGGTTTACCTCAGCCCTTGCCTATTCCAAATCAGAAGTGGGAAAGTATTGCCATGGACTTTATCACGGGGTTGCCCAAGGTGCAAGGACATGATTGTATATTTGTTGTGGTTGATAGACTAACGAAATTTGCTCATTTCTTTGCTGTTACCACTTCATTTACAACAGCTCAAGTGGCTGAGTTGTTTTTTAGAGAGGTGTTTCGTTTGCATGGGTTGCCTAGAACAATTGTCAGTGATAGGGACAGCAAGTTCCTAAGTGTTTTTTGGCAGGAGATCTTTAGATTGAGTGGGACAGTGCTTACTCCAAGCACAAGTTATCACCCACAAACTGATGGGCAGTCAGAAATTGTTAACAAGTGGTTAGAGGGCTACTTAAGGAACTATGTTTCAGGACAGCAGCGAGCTTGGATTAAATGGCTTCATTTAGGAGAGTATTGTTACAACTCTTCTTATCACATGTCAATTAAGATGTCTCCTTTTAAGGCACTTTATGGTTATGAGGCTACTAATTTTGTTGATTTAGTGATTGGTGACAGTAGAGCCCCACAAGCACTGGATATGTTACAACAAAGCCAAGACATCTTGAAAACTCTTAAGGAAAATCTGCAACAAGCTCAAAATCAGCAGAAGTTATACGCTGATCAGCAGCGTGTGGAAAGGTCTTTTGAAGTTGGGGACATGGTCTATTTGAGGCTTCAGCCATATAGACAATCTTCTCTCAAGAAGAGCGGTGCAGAAAAGTTGAAGCCACGCTTTTATGGTCCTTTCAAAATCACCAAGAGGATTGGTGAAGTTGCTTATGAGTTGGAACTTCCAGCTGAAAGCAAAATACATAATGTTTTTCATGTGTCTCGCCTCAAGAAGGCAATTGGACACAATGTGGTGGCTACATCAGAATTACCTCCATTGGATGAGGAAGGCCAGTTAGTGTTGATTCCTGAAGAAATCCTCGATACTAGAGAACGTTCTTTGAGAAGAAAAACGATCAAAGAATATTTGGTTAGATGGAGGAACTTGCCTATTGAAGATGCTACGTGGGAAGGTGATCAGATTTTGTTGCATCCATCTTTGCAGTTGCTTGAGGACAAGCAATTTCGAGGAGGGCGGACTGTAATGTCCCCTTCTCATCAGTGATCAGCATTGCAGTTCATCAGTCTATTCTGGAACCCATAGACTGGAATGAGGTGAAAATTAGGGTTTCTTGGCTTGGAGTTTTGTGGCATTTCATATTATTTACTATTTTTAGTAAATGCTAGTTGTGGCAGTTGCAGTTGTCCATTCTTAATCCTTGGCAGTTGGAGCAGTTGTTATATTTTGGTTTGGTCTTCAGTTGGCAAAAATATTTAATTAATGGCTTTTTGTTCTAATTCACTTTTGACCCCCACCTTGGCCCAAGGAGATTACTTAAGTTGTTTTAAAGTGGGGCCATGAAGGGGTACGCCTTCATCATAAATTTAATTAGTCTTTATTCAAATATTTCATCATCTTGAAAAGTGGACGCCACTTTTATATTTTTGAATAAAGTGAATTTATATGAGGCCTTTTGGGACGCCACCTTGTGAAGTTGAATGGTTTTTGGAAATTGAAGGGTCTCCTGTGTCTCTTGGTCTGCTTCTCAGGCATTTGAAGAGTTTGTGAGCTCTTATTTATTGAAGGCTTTTGCTCCAGCATTTCATCCATGAAAATTATGCTAAAGTTATGCTGTCAAAATGACAATTGACAAATTGCTTCGAGGAAGTCTACCTCCTAGCCTCTCATCCAATTTCGTGTTTGCAATATAACACCTAGTTGGCTACATTGCTGCTTCTCAACTTCAGACTAGCAGATTGAGCATCAAAGATTGAAGAATTTTGGAGATTTTGGTAATTTTGGTTTGCTGTGTCATCAACTGCTGAAAGTGATTTTTATTCATGGCTTATTTTTCAGCTTGAATTTCGTTCTGGGTATTTAACCAATCTGTTTGCTGACCTTGGGCGACCATTTATGCAAGTTTTGAGATTTTAATTTGAAGTGTCTGATTTTTAAATAAAATCGCCCCTCCCAAGAGGGCCGTACCATCTCATGTGCATTGGGAATTGTGCAAGTTAAAAAATAAGTTGGAGTTGCTGCTATTTGGTGCTTGGATTTTGGGCGCCTACCTCTTGAGAAATATTTGCAAAAGATTTCAGTCAATTCGGAGGTGAAACGAGTGAGTTATGAATATTTTACTGTTTCCCAGTCTGCTGTTATAATTTCCAGAATTCTGATTTTTATATCAGACTGTTGCAATTTCCAATTTTTTGGCTTATACTTCAGTATTTGAGTGTTATATCATTGTAGAAGTTCATACTTGTATCTAAGGTTCATTCCTTATCAATTGTACTTAGTAATTTGCAGAGTTTTATTTGTAAGGTTGAGATTAAGCATTACTAATCCAACCATTCTTTTATTTCTGCAATTTACTTTCTGTTTATCATTAAATTACCCCTGGATGGTTTACCGCCAGTGTGGACAATCTATTTGTAACACTCTTATACCCACTTCATAGTGGTGAATCCCCACAGCATTGTGGATGCCCGCCGCATCGGATGAATTGCTTTCTATTGTAATCTTTTCCCGCCACTGTTTGGTGGTAGTGTGGAATTGTTTCTCATGGCTGGTTATCCGCCTAACAGTTTATAATTTCAATTTCTTAGACTCCATCATATGTTAGCACCTCGCCCTCAGTGGGATCTTGAGTGCACATTCTTGACGTTGAGTAGTTCTTTGTCAGAACCCTGGTGGTTCTCAAATCGAAACCCTAACCGATACTTTTGTGTTTTTTGCAATTTTCTATTTTTTTGTGATTTTGAGGTTTTTTGACAAAATATTGAAGGCTGCGATTTTTCTAATAAAATCCTAATAAATTCAAAGGAAATCTAAAACTCATGCAGTATACTCAGAAATGCTCAGATAACAAGGGTGCACCATAATATATATTTTCCAGAGCCATTTTAATACAAAAATCTGAGTAAGAAATGAAATACAATGAATTTTTATTAAAGAACCTGGTATTTTAAATGGCGGCTGCAGCAGCTAGAAGAAAGTACGGCCAAAATAATTGAAGGATTCTTCAGGCTCGAAAAACAATGCTAACTCCTCAGTAATCCACAACACCTTAGACCAAATCACCAGACTATGAAAGAAGACGTTTGCTCCAGAGACAATGAAAAAGTACGGCCCTTGTACTGACTGGTACGGCCTGGTACAGCAAGTACAGAAAAGGTACGGCACCTTGGGATTTGTGCCAGAACACTGATAAATGACCTTTTCTTAAGTCGCCTTAACTGTTTGATGAATATCACTGTGAATCTCTGTCTGGATAGATGATTACGCCCAATCTGTGACCTCTGTATGAAATCACCAAGTGCAAGCTTCAGCCGGTATTGCACAGCCTCAGTCTGCCTGATCTCTGAAGAGTTTTCGTTCTCCAGAAACGATCGTCTGCCAGAAACCCTAAGGTTTGCAAACTCTGATGCTCAGAGCAAAAGACAAATTAGAATAACATTTCATAATGGTTCGATTTGCCTTCCAATGAATAAATATATCCTCTTCATTAAAATTCGACCCAATGCTCTTTTTAATAATCATTTAAATTAAATGATTAATTCGCCTTAATACTTAGGAGAAATATTCTAATCATTAAATGGCGCCTCTTTTAAATGAATAAGAAATATTCATTAAGTCGGTGTTTAATACTTTATTATAAAGTATAACAAATACTTTATAACAGGCCAATTAATTAAATAATTAAATATTTCAATAAAGTGAATTTAATATAAAGTCAAATTATTAAATATTCAATAATTCATTAAATACTCCTTATTTCTCCGTCTGATCATCAAACTGCCGAACTGGGTCGATTCTGAGCTGAATGGTTGAACCAGGTGCCCTGCCCGAAATAGCAGCTTCCGCCCGACCTAACTTTCTAAAATAGAAGTTCACGAAAATGCTTTCCTTTGGAAGGTCTGAAGGCCCAACGACACCTGCTTGCCAAGCTGGAGCTACCAAACAGTAAGCGCCCGGATGATCCTCGCACCTCTGCAATATTCGACCTCACGAGGATCGAGAAATTATGGAAGCTAACTCCTCGACAAGCGATTAATGGAAGCTAAAAGCGGGGACATGACAGTCCGTACCTCCACGAGTACTTGTCCTCAAACGATACCAATCTTTGGTACCTTTACCACGGATCCCAAGGATGGTACCGGACAATGTTCCTGCTGGCCACAACGGACTCCTGTAACTCCCACAACTGATCAGCAAGAATAGAGTACCATTCCCCATTAACCTCAGTGCGGTCCGGCATAGGATCAAGAAACTCAGAAGGAGGCAAGTCAAACGACAAGCAACACTTACCCCCTAAAACTGCACGAGATATACTATCATCCAACATATCAAGTACGTGCATGCTAGAACTGTGCACCTGAAATAAATTGTGTACCGGCGGATCAATCATGAAGCCATATGCACTCTGCACCATATACACACTGTGATACTCCCCCGTGAGCTGAGTTTGAAATCCCAGTGCACTAGTAGGATCCCAAACGCTATCATCACTCTGCTCAAGACCAGGATCAGGTGAGTTACCCACATCAAACTCAAAGAGCGGATTGTCATATGAAGATATAACATCTGTCTCAAACAATGGATTGGTCACAAACGGAACCAAACCACTAGGCTGATCCCAAACGACTGCCTCAGAACCCCCGGGGTACTGAGCATAACCATGCCTGGTCTGCACAAAATCCTCCTCGCTCTTCCTACTAACGAGAGAGATAGAACGAAGGCTGCCATCTGTAATTCCCCTCAACACATATTTCTTGCCCTGTACTTCAAATCTCATCTCCATTTTTGGCAAGTTGAGGGTGAACACACTGATGTCCTGAAGCCATCTCATACCCAACACTAAATCCATTCCACCCAGGTTGACCACATAGAAGTCTGCCTGCAACTCATAATCATTCAGCATGAGAGTGAGATTGCAAATCCGTCGAGTGCAAGTGAGTGTATATCCATCTGCCACCCGAACTCTGAATCCATCGAAATCCTCTGTCTGGAGTCTACATCTGTTGACGAAGCTCTCATCGATGAAATTGTGTGTGGCTCCAGTGTCGAGCATAGCAATACATCGCTGTCCCTCCACTAATCCCCTAAACCTGAATGAGTCATCCCGCACACTAGCAGATAACACCAACGGGGATAAGTTGGCATCGGGCCCAAACTCCATAGAGGCATTCCCGGCCTCTGCATGTTCTGAAATAACCTGCTGGTCTGAATCATCAGACTCGTCATCATCATAGTAAACCCACATGGCGCGGTTGGCTCTGCCCTTCGGTCTCAAAGGACAATCATGCTCCTTGTTGTAGGGTGCTTTGCACCAATAACAAAGTTGTTTCTTCCTGCATTCCTCCCGAGTTGCATCATCAATTCTTACAACTGGTTTCCTTTTTGGTTCTGCAATTGGTGTATGACTCTCCTCGACAGGCAAGTTATTTGTTTTAGGCTGAAATTGTTTCTTCGGAGCAGCAAGCTCCATACTCCTTGCCTTCCGCATCGCCTCCTAAAGAGTAGGAGGGTCAAAAGCCTTAACCCAACCTCTCATGGGTTCTGTCAAACCCTCAACGAAGAGTATGATGAGTCTCCGTTCTGAAATCCTTGTGACCATGACTGCCACTCTCTGAAACTCACCAATGTATGAATCCAAACTGCCTGTCTGTCTGAGCTGAGCCAACTCTCTGAAATACAGTTCCGCATCCTTTTTATCAAATCTCTCTATCAGTCTGCTGGTGAACTTCTGATAGGTATTGACCGCATGATGGCCTAGCGTATACATGCCATGGTGCCACCAATCGTGTGCTACTCCATCAAGATGTAAAGTAGCAAATTTAATTGCCTCATCCTCCTGCATAGGCCTAAGTGACATGTAATTGTCCAATTTCTGGACCCAAGACCTCGCTGATGTCTTTTCAGACCCATCAAAATATGGCAATGTAATCTTGCTCACCGCATACTGCAAATCTCTATTCACCTGTGGCTGCTGCTGCTGATGCTGTGGGGGTCTGCGGTCAAATCTGCCTCCTCCTCTGGGTTTATAAACATCTATAAACTCATGGAAAGTAAGTGCCTGCCGGATCTCAGGCGCTAGTGACATGTACTCACCATGAAATCTCGTCAAGTCTGCCACTGACATGCCATTCTGTGGCTGAAACTCCTGATGCTGTACCTGATGCTCTGCCCCTGCAGTCTGTGGTGGAGTCTCTCTAGGTAAGAAAGTAGGCTGGCCTGGCCTACGCTCCTGGTAGATCGGTGACGGCTGTCTAGGTACGGATGCCAATGGCTGATCCACTGGTGTAGTCCTGCTCGTCTGTCCAATCTGAATGTAGTGTGGCTGTGTGGGTGTACACTGTCTAATAGTACCCATCAGCTGAGACATCATATCCATCATATTATCGTGCCTCCGTCTAAACTCCTCATTGGTGATATCACCCTCTGCATACGCCTTCCCTAGATCCCTGCGAGTCTCTGAGGAAGTCTCACGTTCTGCCATTAGGGTTGCAACACTGTTTTCACTACCGTCAGAACTGGATCTGTGAAAACCAAGCACTCTTGATATTGTCTGCCCTTCAGGGACAGGTGGACCTGTCCAATCCTCGTCTTTGCCTGTCCCTACACCTCTGGTATACTGAATAATATCTTGGCTCATAAAAGGCAACCCAAAATGCACTATATTCTGAAAAAGCACTGAAAAAGCACAGGATGGCAGGAGATCTGTGCTCTGATACCACTGTCAGAACCCTGGTGGTTCTCAAATCGAAACCCTAACCGATACTTTTGTGTTTTTTGCAATTTTCTGTTTTTTTGTGATTTTGAGGTTTTTTGACAAAATATTGAAGGCTGCGATTTTTCTAATACAATCCTAATAAATTCAAAGGAAATCTAAAACTCATGCAGTATACTCAAAAATGCTCAGATAACAAGGGCGCACCATAATATATATTTTCCAGAGCCTTTTTAATACAAAAATCTGAGTAAGAAATGAAATACAATGAATTTTTATTAAAGAACCTGGTATTTTAAATGGCGGCTGCAGCAGCTAGAAGAAAGTACGGCCAGAATAATTGAAGGATTCTTCAGGCTCGAAAAGCAATGCTAACTCCTCAGTAATCCACAACGCCTTAGACCCAATCACCAGACTATGAAAGAAGAAGACGTTTGCTCCAGAGACAATGAAAAAGTACGGCCCTTGTCTTGGCCAGTGCGGCTGGTACAGCGCAAAGTCACGAAGGTCACCTTGGGATTTGTGCGAACAGCGATCGTAATGACGCTTTAGCAATTAAAAGCCTTAAGCTGTCGGTGGGACCTCAGCTTGTGAATCTGTCACAGATGATTCATTGTCTGTGACCTCTGTATGAAATCACCAAGTGCAAGCTTCAGCTGGTATTTCACAACCTCAGTCTGCCTGATCTCTGAAGAGTTTTCGTTCTCCAGAAACGTTCGTCTGCCAGAAACCCTAAGGTTTGCAAACTCCAATGCTCAGAGCAAAAGACAAATTAGAATAACATTTCATAATGGTTCGATTTGCCTTCCAATGAATAAATATATCCTCTTCATTAAAATTCGACCCAATGCTCTTTTAATAATCATTTAAATTAAATGATTTCATTCGCCTTAATACTTAGGAGAAATATTCTAATCATTAAATGGCGCCTCTTTTAAATGAATAATAAATATTCATTAAGTCAATGTTTAATACTTTATTATAAAGTATAACAAATACTTTATAATAGGCCAATTAATTAAATAATTAAATATTTCAATAAAGTGACTTTAATATAAAGTCAAATTATTAAATATTCAATAATTCATTAAATACTCCTTATTTCTCCGTCTGATCATCAAACTGCCGAACTGGGTCGATTCTGAGCTGAATGGTTGAACCAGGTGCCCTGCCCGAAATAGCAGCTTCCGCCTGACCTAACTTTTTAAAAATAGAAAGTTCCTGAAAATGCTCACTGGAAGATTCTGCGAAGGCCCAACCTGACACCACTGCCAAACTGGAGCTACCAAACACTGAGTAACTGCCCCAGATGATCCTCTGCACACTCCTGTCAGCCTACGAGGATCGAAATTATAGGCTAACTCCTCGACAAACAGTGTCAGCTAAAACGAGGACATGACATTCTTCCATTCAAGTTCAGTTTCTTCAATACAAGTTCAGTATCTTCCATTCAAGTTCAGATTTTTAGTTTGAGGCTAACGCTAATCCAATCATCTATTGCCGGTTATGTTGTGTTACTTCATCGAAAAAATTGGTTAGCATATTTCAAAGTCTCATGTGTAGGCCAATCAATGATGGCTCGAACCTTCTCTGGATCCATGCTAACTCCTGCACCGCTGATGATGTGTCCCAGATATAAAAGCTCTGCCATGCCTAAAGCACACTTGGACTCCTTGGCATACAAGGACTCCCTGTCAAGTATACTCAGTACCTCATCCAAATGAACCATGTGTTCCTCCCATGATTTGCTATAAACCAGGATGTCGTCGAAGAACAACAATACAAATTTCCTCAAATGAGGATGGAAAACCCTGTTCATTGTAGACTGAAACGTGGCTGGAGCATTGGTTAAACCGAATGGCATAACCAAGAAATCAAAGTGTCCACAGTGACATCGAGCCTTGAGTTTTCTCTATGTCCTCGGACTACGATGCAGTGGTAACACGTTTCTCAAATCAATCTTTGAGAAGTAGCAAGCTCCATGAAGCTTCGTCTATCAACTCATCTATCAGGGAATAGGATGCATTCTTTATGGTTTTATTGTTGGGCATTAAATCAATACACATCCTAAGTGTACCATCCTTTTTCTTCACTAAAACAACTGATGAAGCAAAGGGTGACTTACTCGGCCTGATGTGCCCCATAGCTAAAAGCTCCTGAATAGTTTTTTCAATCTCATCTTTCAGACGCTTGGGGTGCCGGTAAGAAGTAATCATAATCGGTTTCGTGCCCTCATCCAGCTCTATAATATGCTCAATACCTCTATCAGGAGGTCTACCTGGTGGAATAGCACTGAACACCTTCGCATGTTTGATTCGAAGTTCCTGAACATCTGGATGGTATGAAGAAGCTTGCTGATCCAACTATGAAGGCATTAGCTTGCACTCAGCAGCCCACTCTACCATATCATTACGAATCAAACGTTCCATTCTCCGAAGTGAAATCTCCCTAAGGTTGCTGTCCCTGATGGCTTTAAGAATATGATTTTTGCCATCAATGGTGAATTTCATCTCCATGTCACGCAAATTAAGCGTGAACTCTCCTATTGCATGAAGCCACTTCATGCCAAGAACTACATCCGTTCCACCCATGTTTACAACATAAAAATCTGCCTTGAACTCAAAATTGTTAAGTTTCAAAGGCAAGTCAGGTATCATCCTCTCACAATCGAGAGTGTTTCCATCTGCAACCCTCACACGTATGCCTTCAAACTGCTGAGTTTGAATACCCCGTTTCTCCACTAACCGTGAATCGATGAAGTTATGGGTTGCACCTGTATCAAGGAGAGATATGACCCTTTGACCAGCTAGGATCCCACGGAGTCTGAAAGAACCCTCTTTCTGCATGCTGGACATATGAGCCTCCTTAAGTTCTGTTTCCGCTACAATTTTTGCTTCATTTTCTGACTCTTCTCCATCTGTATCATAAATTGGGGCTTGCTGATCAGAAAAATCAGTCAACGGTTCTTCCTCATAAAACCACTCCATGTGCTTGTTTTGCCCTTTTGGTTTGAGAGGACAATCATGATTAAAATCATACGGACCTTTGCAGTAAAAACAGAGTTTTCTCCTTCGTAAATCATTCATGGTTTCTCGATCTAAAGGGGCTGCAAATTTCTTTTTCTGATCTGCATTATCAGCCTTCTTTGGATCTGATTTATTTTCCGTGTATGAGGTGGTAGGCTTCGAGCTAAAAGGCTTACGAGGTGTAGATAGCTCCATGCTGCGAGCTTTCCTCATTGCCTCCTGTAAGGTAGGTGGATCAAATGCTTTTATCCAACCTTTCATGGGCTCGAAAAGACCTTCAATGAACAATATGACCAGCCTTCTCTCCGAGATCCCTGTCACCATCACAGATAGTCTTTGGAATTCACCAATGTACGATTCCAAGCTACCTAACTGTTTCAGCTGTGCTAAATCTCTGAAGAAAAGCTCAGGATCCCTTCTGTCAAATCTCTCTACCAGTCTATCAGTAAACTCCTGGTACGAGGTAATCCTGTCGTGATGAAGAGTAGTCATACCATGAATCCACCAGTCATGTGCTACGCCATCAAGATGAAGTGCTGCAAAACGAATGGCATCCTCCTCAGGCATGGGGCGTAGTGTCAGGAATGTATCCAGTTTACTAACCTAGGCACATGCTGTAACTCTGCCACTGCCATCATAGTGAACTAAGGTTAGTTTGTTGGTTGCCTGTCTGAGATCATTCTGTTTGTGTCTAGGCCGCCTGTCATTCCTGTTCCTGGTGTGCTCTCTCTTCTGGCTTATGAATCTATCGAAGTTAAGGTGTTCCTTAACCCTTGGTGGCAAATTATCCCACTCATCATG
>VDFB02275503.1:0-31351 GCA_007258455.2 Sequoia sempervirens
ATGTAGGTATGCAAAATTTTCAAGTGGTTTCTTCAAAGAGAAATCATCTTAGGGAATGCTATGATTATTGGATATGCACAAAATGCTTGTTGCTGAGGTTGTAGAAACTTTCAAGCATTTTGCAAATGACATTGGTGAGTCAAAATTTTAACAAGCTTTTCAAACATTTGGTTTTTCTTGTGCCAAAATGACATCTCAGGCAAAGCACATGGATGTTCATCAAATTAGTAAAGGATGGGAGCTTTTTCTTTAAAAATGGATAAACTAAAGCTCACCAAGTGCCTTGTGTGAAGAATGTAAGGGCAGCCATACTATGTTAGTGGGCTGACTTGATATCACAATGGGGAATTTTAAAGGCAGCATGTGCTTGCACTGAAAGTGTCTTAGAATTTTCTAATGGACTTTGTGGCCGTGTAGTAAGAGGAAGGTGGAATTACCCTAAAGCTTTTGCAATGCAATGAGAATATCTCAAACTTGTTGAGGAGATCCTATGCATAGTGCTCCATATTTGAAGAGAGACACTGGAATGTTGAAGAGTGTTAGCACTGTAAAGGTGAAATGTTGTTATACTAAAGGTGCATGGGCCTTGGAGTTGTTTCTTACTGCAAAATGCACACCCAGTGCATTGGTTGAGAGAGCGTTTATTCCCAATCTTGTATAAAAGGTTACCACAAAAGACACCCAAGTCCAGATGCCTATGCTCATATGGAGGGAAAGATTTGAAGTTTGGGCATTCCACACACTGCAATGAATGCCTCACAACTATTTTGAGGCAAATGGTGGTTATTGAATATGCACAAAGTGGACATGTTGAGGAAACTTTAGGGGGCTCCAAATAAATGTAATGTCATGGAATGGCATCAAAGATTGCTGAGCACAATGAATTTGTTGAAAAGACTTTAGAAACTTTCAAGCAAAGACATGGAGGCACAAGCAAAACAAATTTGTAGAATATGAAGGAATGATGCAGTCTGGAGCAGAGTATGTGTATCCACCAAAGCAAAAATTGGAAGCATAGGCAATGTATGCATCTTATGTGACAAATCATCTCTTTAAATGTAGTCTCATGGAATGCCAACATTGTAGCTATGAGTAAAATGGATATGTTGAAAAGGCCTTAGAAACTTTCAAGCATATGTGTTTGGTAGATGTAAAGCCTATTCCCACAAATTTTGTTATCATATGCCCAAACCATGTGAATGGAGGAAGAATCTAATGGTGGAAATGTAGTTGCAAGAAGCTCGATGCACCATTTGGAGTGGGGAGGCCACTATGTTCGATGTGAGGGGTCATCTAACAGTTTGCGGCATGAAGGAAGTTCAACGTAGAAAAATGGGAACACCATGATTATTGCATCAAACATATAAGATGAATGTATTGAAAATTCTTTAGAAACTTTCAAGCAAAGGGCAGCGTATGCATGTAGTGGATTGTTAAAGAGGTTTCAAAAACTTTTAGCAAATGCAATGAGCGACTGGGAGGAATGGTATTTGATTCCTTTGCAGCCATGAGAGGAATAGTCCAGAGAACATGGAAAGGAATTTTGAGCCTTTAATGAAAATGGTGCAAAAGGAAAGGCTCAATGGAGGAGTCAACAAATGTGGCAACCATCTTGTAAGCTTGAGCCATATTCAAACTGGTTTGAGGAAATTTGAGGAAATAAAATTAAAGTTGAAATTACACCAAGGGAAGCAACCATGACAAATGAAGAGGATGCCATTGATTGGAAGAGGCTGGTGTGGTTGAAAAGGTAGAGCATGGCACAACCTATGCATTAAAGTAGATTTATTCAAGGTCTTAGCAACTTTCAAGCAAATGCAGTTGGAATGCGCATGAGGCAGGGGCCTCCAAACAAATGTGGTCTCATGGAATGCCATCAAATGTGTACAGGGTAGATCTGTTGGAGAATCTTCAAAATTTAACAAAAGCGAGAGTATGCATAGAATGGGTACATTGAAGAGGCCTTAGAAATCTCGAGCAAGTGCATTGGTAGGTGCAATGTTAAGTGAGGTAGCCACACATAGTTAACTGGGGCTTAAAGTTGTTGGAGGAGGCGACATAGACAAGGCGCATGAACTTGTTTTGAGAGTCCCAAATACACGCAACAACATGGAATGTTATGAATGCAGATGAAACAATGTATTTGTTGAAAAGACTTTAGAAACTTAAAAGAAAATGCAATTAACAGACTTTCTGCACATTGAATGGAGGAAGCTCAAGGGTATGAATGCAATGCACGCATAAAGGATAGATGGGTGTGGTGCCTAAAACTGGAGATGTATATTATGAAAAGGAAAACATTGCAGGGCATCCTCTCCACAAAGCTCACACATCTTGAAAGGGTCGACCTGACAAATGAGAGGATAAATACTATGATGGAGGCCGAGATTTATGTGCTGCAAAGATTAGAAATTGCAAAGAGCTCGATAAAGGATGTGATCCAATGCTGAAGCTGCCATTGAAGAGGAGTACGAGAAGAAGAGAAATTAGGGAAAAATAGGAGGTAGACAAGATCAACAGAGGAGAATGGAGATGGAAGTGCAACCTAATCCTATCCCTTCCCCGTTAGCTCACAGTCTGAAGATGCATGCTCGTTAATGCCGCAGGATGGGTGAGAAGAAGGCATGCGAGTGAAGTGGGCCCATGAGATTTTTGTTTTGAAAAGAGGCCCGATGAAATATTTGAAGCTTTCTAGTGTTTTAAATGGTAAAAGTTTAAATTTTGTTGAATGAACATTTAAAGGGGGCGATTAAATGTTTCATTTGAAAGTGAAGAATTTAAATGAAATGTAAAAGGCAAATGTGGGTAAGTAAGATAAATGAGATGTGGGCCCCTAAACATGTGCAAGCCATGAGGTTTTTTAACCTGCCCATAAAATCTTCATTTATATTTTTTAAAAGAGGGGGAAAAACATTTAAAGTAAAATGTTGCCCAATGGGGTGAGTAAATTTCTTTTAATTGGCCCATCAAATATGTGAAAGCTTTTATTTTTTAAAGCAGTGTTGTTAGAATATAAGAGAAATTTAAAGAATGAAGTGCATGGGGAATATTTTATAAAGTGAGCGAGTATTCACTGGTGAGAAATTCTATTGGCTGGAAAATGAAAGTGCAGCTCTAGCATAATAGAAGAGTAGAAATATGAAGTTTTCACAGGCAAAGTTATTTTTTAGTTGCTGGATAAAATGGAGTGAAATTCTCACATGGGGAAATTTTTTGTTGTTGAGCAACTTGGAGCAAAGACAAAATTGAGAGGCAAAATTTGTTGCAAGGAAGAGAGAGGAGAGATGCTTTTCATTTTTGCTGATCAATGGGGAATTTTTTCTAGTTGTCTTCAATAGATTAAATTCTGGAGCCTTTTGTTCTTCTATATCTTCTCTTCTATTCTCATTTGTAAAGGGTTCTGGATTCTTGTATGGGTTGGGTAGATAGAGCAAGTTTGAGTCTGAGTCATAATTTGAGTCTATAAGTTGTAATTGCTGATTTCATGAGTAAATATCAACTAGTTTGTGCAAATAAATCAATAATGTCCTCAAATTGTCTCCAAATTGGTTTCCTAGGGTGATTCTAGAGCCCACTTGGCCATTTTTTCCCATTCTTCAAACATGCCTGAAAGCAAGTTCTAATGAAAACCCACTTTGCTATTTCACTTCATAAGCCTTCAGAAGCTGCCTCAAATCAATTCAAGGTAAAACTTGTTTGAAAACGATTTTTTTTTTAGTTGGACCCACATGGGACTTGACATGATTTGCATGGTCATGAACTTGTAATTTTTGCAATGTTGCAACCACATCAAGTAAATTGCTTTGAGTTGGTCAGCATGCAGAGGGGTATACAATTGTAATTGCTTTCAAGTTTTGAAGTGCAATGCGAAATCCACCTTTCAAATGTGGAGTTTGAAATTCATTTCATCAAATGGGTAAAGCAAGGGCAACATATGCAAGTGAATTGTGAAAGCACAAATAAGGCATGTAACTTGTCTGACCAAGTGAATTCAGGAACCTTAGTGTCATGGAGCACAAGTGAAAAAGGTGATATTTCACTTTTATGTCACCATGGAACAAAGTCACAACTCCATTTAATCTTGCTTGTTGTTTGAATATCTGCATGGTACTGAAAAAGGCCAATCTTTTATCATGTTAGGATGGTCAATGTTGTTCATGTTTCCCAGATTGTTTGAAGGCATATGTAGGTATGCAAAGTTTTCAAGTGGTTTCTTCAAAGAGAAATAATCTTAGGGAATGCTATGATTATTGGATATGCATAAAATGTTTGTTGCTGAGGTTGTAGAAACTTTCAAGCATTTTGAAAACGGCATTTGTGAGTCAAAATTTTAACAAGATTTTCCAACATTTTGTTTTTCTTGTGCCAAAATGACATCTCAGGGAGAGCACATCGCTGTTCATCAAAGCAGTAAAGGATGGGAGCATCCAAATTCGCATCATAAAATACTTCAACCCAGAACATTCGATAAACCTTATTCACACACTGATGCATAAAACACACACTATGCTATACCAAATCAAGTGAAACCTTGAATTATGAAAGATACAAATACTATAAGAAACTTCCCAGATCCGCACAATCTAAAACCAAACCGCAAAGAAATGTAGAGAAAATACATTTCTCCCAAACCATAGAAAATACCACTAAAAAATTGATTCACACACTGGTGAAAATATTGCACTATGTACAATGATCCAAAAACCCAAATTTTGGACATAGAAACTACTGACAACCTTGAACGACTTATTAGATCCGAACATGCATATCATCAACACAAAAGAAATGTTGAGCACATCCTAGAGCACATTCTAAACACTTGTACACTACTGTTTTCTCTATTTATTAAATTTGTCAAAAGCACTTGGAAACCAAGTACCAAAGACATTCAGGGACATCCAAATTTGGGACACTTAATTCTATCCAAATTTATCACTTTTCTGAAGCTAATTAAATAATATTACTATTATTTTAATTAATATATTTAATTAATCCCTAAGGTATTTAATTAATAATTAAATACCTTTTACCTCCTTAATCCTCCTTTCATCAAATAAATTAAATAAATAATACATTTATTTAATTCCTCACATGTCATTTCCATCTAATCCTAATCCATCTCCTAATTTCTTCATTAGGGATGTGCACATGCCTAATCCTTGATTAGAATGTGTCACATCCTCCAACTTTTGCAAGTTGGCTTCTAATCCTTATTTATCTTCTAATTATTGATTAATTAAGCCTAATCATTCTCCAAAGAATTTTTAATTCTTTTTTATTCTTCCTAGATTCCCTTATTTTATATGTGAATTTTTAATTCACATTTCATTCTTCCAAGGCTTCTAGAAGCCTTGGACTTGTCACAATCTCCACATGTGACCAACCTTGGACTTGTCACAATCTCCACATGTGACCAAGTCCCACCTTTTTGGAGCCCACCTTTTATCCTCTAGATCATCCTAGGAATGAATTTTTAATCACATTTATATCCCAACCACCTTTCCTTTTCTCCTATATGTAGATTTTGAGGAATTTCTAAAATTCCTCAAATGTCCCTTTCACTCCTAATTGGGACAGAAACTTTGAAATCCTCTCATCCCCAAGGTGCATGTCCTTTTCCACCTCATGTACCTTTTGACAACTCATTTCCATCTCATCCCACCTTTGGCTACTTCACCCTCCCACATAAACAGATGAGGGCTTGTGGGTTCAACCCCACCATAGCCCTTCATCTTGGCCTTGTTGGGGCAATCTTGACCATTGAATTCTCTAGAGAATTCAAATTCCTCTATAAATACCCCCTTTTCAAGGGCATTTCCAACACTTCTTCATTGGAGCAACCTTATGCTGCTGATTTTCCTTCTCAACACTTTGCACTCTCATAACTACATGCTGTCCATTTGAATCCTCAAGCCTTTTTCAACCATTCAACCATCTTTGTTCATCATTTTGCATATTGAAGCTTGCATTTTAGTCATTCAATCCATCATCTAAGGAGCACACAACCAATCCAAGCAAGGGCCAATCAAAGAGGTATCAACAACAAGGGAGGTAAAAGTGTTTGTGTTTTATCTATTTGTATTCCTTTGCTGAACTACTTTGGCTAATTCTGAGGTGTCCTGGTATTTTGTTATCCATGTTTCTATTTAGTTTTGCACATTTAGAGCAGTAGGGAATTCCAAGGTATACAACATCATCTTAGCACATTATTTCATTCCAAAAGATCTCCAAAAATTGCAATGCAAAGATAGCTCCATGTACTCACAACACTTCCTCAATGTCTTGACTACACATGCACAACCTGCAACAACCTGTTTTCCTCTCTTTCACAATTTTCTCAATATCGTCTACATCTTCATCATGCATCATGCAACATCCTTCCTCATCACGTAGTTGACATCAATGAAAACACCATCTTGTTGACATGCTATTGACTTCAATGACAACACCTTTGATGAGTCTAAATAGTGGCTCAATTTTGATAGGGTTTATCATATATTTATTGTTGTTACTATAGACTTTAGCACTTGGTTATTGACACTCTCCATATTATTTCCCTAAATTTATGAACCTTGGGCAAGAACTTATCCTTGTGACTTTTTGATAATATTAACTTGCTATGTGAATTATCTATGTTAATTTTACATGAAGTTGAATGAATGTTACTTTAAGGTAATTATGGATATGCAATTGTTTTGTGCGTGCTAATGTCATTATGTAGGTTCACATTAAGTTGCAAATATAAATTATGAAGCTTGCAAAGTGGAAAAATTTCATGCCAGTTGGTTGGTTGCTAAGGAAGTAAAAAAGTTGGTCATTAAAGAGGTCAATGGAGGGAAACTTCAAATGGAGGGAAATTCCTAGCTCATGTGAAAGTTGTAACTACCTTTTAAATGATCACGTCTATTAGTTGAGCCAATCTAGGAAGTGTTGCTGTGCTAGATACTCATTGAGGCAAGTCTGCTTTGACTAAATCTAGCGCATGCACAACTTCCTCCCTCTTTTCTATGCTTTCAATAAATGACATCCTCCTATTATGTTGGAGTTGACTGCCTAATTAGTTAGGGTTAATTAGAAAATTTTCCCTCTATAAATAATGGCCAGCTTCCCCTTTTCATAAGGTTGGATGTTTTGAGATTGTACTTGCATTTTTAGTTTCAAGTAATATAGTTATATTACTAATATGTTGTAATCATGTTTTCAATGACTAAAATTATATTTTGATTTGCTGCATTTAAGTTAGCTTAAGGAAGACTCACTCAAGGGGGCCCACTTGGTGCGAATTCCTCCCATTTAGTTTAGAAGTTATTTTTCTGTTTAGTAATTAGTTTCGGTCTCAACAGTTGTCTATTCCTGCAGCCATTGGAATTATGTTCTGTGGCTGTTCCTGTAGCCAAGGCAGACATAGTAACTTCCTGTCTATTTGTTGAGATTTCTATTTCTGTTATCCATTTCCAGTTCAGTTTTTGATGCTCAATTTAGTTGCTAATTCATGCTCAGTACTTATGTTAATTTCTTTCTAGAATTTTATTTTTAGTACTGTTTCCTTTCTAGTTGTAGGATAAGGATGACTACAGTTGAATCCTAGTGCACATACAGTGTTGACCCATTTCAAGTTCATGTCCCTAGGTTGACAATGAAATGAACCTTCATAATGAGCAAAATAACTACTTAGTGCAGATGTCTAATCTATAAGTTACAACTTTAAGGGCTTAGTTATTGAACCATTAGAGGAGGCCAACATTTTTGGCATCATTTCCAGGGATGGTGTCAAACTAGGAAGTTCTTTGGAGTCATTTTTAGATTCTTTCCTATTTTAGTATCTCTGAAGTTCGTTCCTAGAATACCCATCATTTGAAAAAAGTAATGATCTTCTATTCTTTGACTAAATCTTTGTGTGAGTTGGCTGATACCAAGTTGATACCACATGCATAGAGGTAGGAGAAGAGATGCTCATGGGAGATTCCTTCCTAATGACCCTAATCTTGATAACCAACTAGATGAGTTTCAAAATATGCCAAGAGACATAGAAGAAGAGGAGGAAAATCCTTTTGTTGATGCATTCCCCAATTTGACTAGTTTTCAAACTTCTTTTGAAGACCAAGCTGTCCAAAACTTGATTGAGGATCCAGTTGCTTTGGCACTCCATCAAGTAGACATACCTGATCAAAATCTAAATAGACCTAACACCCCATCTTTTCCATTTCCTACCAATCATCAAAATGAAGTTGATAACCTCAAGAACATCCCTGCTTTAGTACTTCCTAAGTTCTATGGGCTTGTAACATAAGACCCTGACACTTTCTTGTTTGAGTTTGATATCCTCTGCAGAAGCTATGACTATACTACTGATGCTCATAGGCTTAAATTGTTTCCTACCACCTCAAAAGAAGCTACATTAAGATGGTTTATGAGCTCAAGTAGGAATACTGTAGAGACTTGGGATGATATGAAGACAAAGTTTCTTGAGAAGTATAAAGAATACTATAGGGGAAGTGATATGAGAGGAGATGATATCTTCAAAATGCAGCAGAAGGAAGATGAGAGTTTGAAGGATTATATTTCAAGGTTCTTGTTTTGCTTGTAGAAATATCCACATCATGCACTCAATGAAGAGTATCAAAAGTTTCTCTTCCTTAGAGGAATCAATGAAAACTACATTGATGCTCTAGACCTAATGGGAGGAGGAGATATCACCCAAGTTCCCCGGGATGATATTAAGAAGATATGTCAGAACTACTCCAAGGCAGCCCTAAAGAAAGGAAAAGGTTACCAATCCTCTATGGGTAAATCCTCCACTAATGGAGTTTCAAGGATGGAAATCACTCATTTGTTGGAAAATTTCAAGCAAGATATCATAAACAATATGGTTACTCAGCTAGACACTCTTCAAGCAAAGAAGAAACAAGAGGAGGTAGAGGCAATGTTGGCAGAATATTGTCCTCATTACAGACAAAAGAAGAAGGACTGCAGATAAAAATTGGTAGCCAACATTGACAACAAGCAGATTCCACCAAAATTTAGGCCAATTTAGGTTGATGATGATCAAGTTTTCTACATTGCACAAAGAAGACCATGGGCTCTAAGACAAGGTATGCCACCAGATCCATTATCTTTTAGTTGACCTTATTTCAATTCCTATGCATCTGGTAATCAATGGCAACCCCCATACCCATCCAACTTTGGAGGCTATCCACCTCAGCCTTGGAATAACCCTCCAAATACCTAGCCCAACTACCAAAGCTCTCCACCTCGGTGGCAACAATTCCAAGGGAATTGGCAACAACTGCTAGGAAACTGGCAACAAACATCCCAATGGAGGGGAGGACAACAATGGCCAAACTAGGCAACTGGTTACATGCAACCACCTCCACAACCTTAGTAGCTTGCCATAATTTTTCCTCCTACTAGTTCAAATTCTAGCACACCTAGACCTACTCAGCTTCTAGCTCAACCCACACCTAACCCAAATAACAAACCATAGCAGCAACTTGTCTACTCTATAGATCCCAATTAATTTCCTGCATATGCTGTGAGTGTGAGTGATATTCATATGTGTTCATAAACTAATTTGTCATCTCCTTCCACTCCTATCATAATAGAGCTTCCTCTGGAAGAAGAGGAGCATCAAAATCTATCTAATATCCCTGCTTAGTCAAGTGTGCCTAAGAATCCTGAACCATTTCAATAGTTTGATCAAGACCCACCATTTCCTCAAATGTTAGAAGTTGTTAAACAAAAGGAAGAGAAGGAAGAAACAACCTTTGATATTTTGGATCAGTTGAAACACATATGTGTTAATATACCCTTGTTCTAGGCCATAAAAGATGTCCCCATATATAGCAAGACAATCAAGGAAGCATGTCTCAAAAAGCCAGGGAGGAAAAAGAAAGACCCCACTACCGTTCATGTGATGGGGCGGTTGATAGATATCATGCTTGGGAAAGTTACTATTCTTAAATAAACTGACCTAGGTAGTCCTATGGTAGGAGTCATTATAAATGGAATCCAAGTAAATAATTCTCTAATAGACTTGGGAGCAACGATCAATGTGATGACTAAGGATGTCCTGCAACAACTGAATGTTGCAAATATGAGACCTACTCCTACTATCCTGCAACTTGTTGATAGTTCCACTGTTAAACTAGATGGTATAGTAGAAGACCTTGTTGTTACTCTAGAATCTTGGGTGTACCCAACATATTTCATGATCCTTTCCCCTAAAGCCACATTGGGAGGGTACCCCATTATTTTGGGTAGGCCGTGGTTAGCTACAATAGATGCTTACATTGCAAGCCAGTTAGGGGACATGACTATTTCTGATGGGAGAAGCACTAATTTTTTTTTTCTCTATCCTCCTACTCAACCATCCCATGATATGGATAACTCCATATGGCCACATGTTGGAGAAGAGGCCAAGGAAGTCGATTAAGTGGCACAACTCATGATGATAGGAAGAAGTCCTTTTATGCAGCTTCAGGAAGAAGATGAAATATTATCTCATATAATTCAGGATCATTGTGAAGTACATGAAGAATCATCTAGTTCTGCATGTCCATTGCAGACACTTCTGCCTGCTCCTCCTACACTTGGATTTCCTGTAGCAACAAATATGCTTCATACATTGTTACCACATGAACTAAAAATTCCAAGCATTAGTGAAATAGCCATGATTGAGTTGACCACACAAGTACAAGTTTCAGAAGGGAAACTTTTGAATATTAATAGCAAGTTGAGTCTAGAGTAGTAGTTGTCCCTGACAAACCTGTTGAAGACACATTAGCATGCATTTGCATGGTATTACCATGACATGAAAGGATTTGATCCCAAGTTTTGTACTCATAGGATCTACATTAGAGATGACTGGACACCAGTAAGGCAACCACAAAGGAGAATCAACTCTGCATTAAGGGAGATTGTAAAAGGGGAACTATAAAATTTATTGGTTGCAAGATTTATCTACCCTATCTCAGATAGCCAATGGGTGTCCCCATTGGTAATTGTGCCTAAAAAGGGAGGTAAATGGAGAGTTTGTGTTGAATATAGAGAACTAAAATTTGCCACCAAAAAGGATCATTTTCCCCTTCCTTTTATAGACCAAGTACTTGATTCACTTGCAGGTAAGAAATATTTTTCTTTCCTAGATGGATTCAGTGGTCATAATCAGATACATATTGCACCTAAGGATCAAGATATAAGACAAATTTTACCTATCCTTGGGGGAATTATTCCTATTCGGTACTTCCATTTTGTTTATGTAATGCACCTGCAACCTTTCAAAGAGTAGTTATTAGTATATTTTAAGATATCTCACATGATTGTATGGAGATCTACATGGATGATTTTACCACTTACGGTGTTGATTTTGTAGAAGCATTAGAAAACCTAAGGAAAGTTTTGCAGAGATGTGAGGACCACAATTTGTCCCTGAACAGTGAGAAATGATTTATGATGATGCAAGAGGGAGTAGTCCTTGGCCATTATATCTCTCAAAAAGGAACTCAAGTAGACCTAACCAAGATTGAGGTTATTACCAATCTTTCTATTCCTACCAAGTGAAAAGATGTTAGAAGTTCCCTGGGACATGCAGTTTATTATAGGTGCTTCATAAAAGATTTCAGTAAGATGGAAACACCACTTTATAATATTCTAACTAAAGATGTTGATTTCCAATAGATAGAGGATTGTGATAAAGAATTCTCTGATCTAAAAATAGCCTTAACCCATGCCCCTATGCTCAAAGGACCTAATTTGGAACTTCCTTTTCATATTCACATAGATGCATCTGATTATGCTGTAGGGTTTGTCTTGGGGAAAAAAGAGGGAGAAATTGAGAATGCAATCTACTTTGTTAGCAAGAACCTAGAAGGAGCCGAGTTTAACTACATAGTGATAGAGAAGGAGATGCTGGCAGTCATCTATGCTCTTAACAAGTTCAGTCATTATATAATAGGATATCAAATATTTGTCCATATAGACCATGCAACCATAAGATACCTTATGAACAAGCCATTGATTTCAGGAAGGCTAGCAAGGTGGTTGTTGTTGATGCAGGAATTTGATATCACCATTGTAGACAAACTGGACAAGGAAAATGTTGTAGCAGACTTTCTCTCCAGATTGACTATATTAGAGGACATTCAAGTCATTGATGACTCCTTCCCTGATGAATAATTGTTTTCCATTAGTGTGCACACATCTTGGTATGTAGATATAGCCAATTATCTGGTTACATGGAGGGTTCTCCCTCATTTCACTCCAAAAGAGAGAAGGGTTCTTATTGAGAAAATTTTTCCATTCTCATGGATTGTAGGATGTTTATTCTACACTAGACCAGATCATGTGATGAGGAGGTGTGTAAGAGAGGATGAAACCTATGTTATACTACATGCATGTCACAATGAACCCTGTGGAGGGCACTTTGCAGCTAGGAGAACAACAATTAAGATTCTTAATATAGGGTATTACTGGCCCACACTTCATAAGGATGCAGGTAAGTACACTAGGAAATGTGATAGATGTCAGAGGACGGGCCAGCCAACTAAATATGATGAGATGCCTCTATACCCTTAGGTAGTCATCACACCATTTGATAAATGGGGACTTGATTTTGTAGGTCTGATTGATCCACCACCAAATGGAAAATCTTACATCTTGGTTTGCACTGACTATGTGACCAAGTGGGTTGAGGTCAAAGCTATGAAACATGCAAGAGACAATAAAGTTGCAAAATTCCTCTATGAAGAAATCTTCACATGCTATGGAGTTCCAAGGGAGGTAGTTACAGATCAAGCGAATTAGTTTACATCAACTCTTGTTACAACATTGGTCAATGAATATAATGAAAGGTATAGGAAATCTACCCCTATCACCCTCAAGCCAATGGCCAATCTAAGGTGAAAAATAGATAAATAGAGGCTATTTTGACCAAAATAGTGGCTATTCATAGGAAAGATTGGGAAAATAGGGTACCAGAAGCTGTATGGGCTTATAGAACCACTTGGAAGACAACCACAGGGTTTACTCCTTTTGAACTAATGTATGGAAAAATAACCATGATGCCCATAGAGTTTGAACATAATACTCTTAGGACAACACTAGACCTTGGGATGGAGATATTTGAGGCATAGAAGGACAAGATCATGCAACTAAATGCCTTGGATGAGATGAGAAAGTCAACTCTTCATCATGCCGAGATGGTGCAAAATCAGAGAATCAAATGGCATGACAAATACATAAAGGAAAAGAGGTTACAGCCAAGTGACTGGGCACTTCTTTATGATTCCAGATATAAAGATAATGTAGGAAAACTATAGACCAGGTGGTTGGGACCATATGAAGTTGCAGAGGTCTTCTCCAATGGTGTTGTTCAACTCACAACCATTGACCCTGTCAAATTCAAGCTCCTGGTCAATGGTCACCACCTCAGGTTATGCCATAAATTGACTTCCAAACAAGAATTCATGCAACAATTTATTCAACACTAGACCTCCAAAGTTCCTGCAGCTGAAGGAAGTGAACGTAGTGTCCATTCTTCTGACTAGTCAAAGTATGCATGCAATCACAATAAATATTTCCACTTTTGTGGGAATCAATTTCTTCATCAATAAATCCATCTGCCCATCCATCTCCATCCTTTATCTCTCTTCCATAACTCCACCATCACTTCAATCCATCATCACTTCATTTAATTGCTCAATTGTACTTTTAAATTAACCCATACTTCCTTCCACATTCTTTGCAATCTACAATCCAAATTTTTAGGTACGTGCATAACAACTTGTATCTTAATTATCTTAAATGCATTTGTTTAATTATTGTATATTAATGTTGATATTTCACATAGCACATATTTGTACTTGGCCCTATCACAACATAATTACATCCTAGCTCATGCAGACACATGCTCTAATTTAGGTTGGGGGGGGAGTGTGAACCCACATGTCCATGTGTCATACATGTCATCCATGCGCTAGCATGACAACAAATTTAAAATGAGAAAATTTGAAATGATATAGTTGAAATGATGACTCACATGTATGACATGACACTGAACCACCACCATTTTATTTGATGATACCCCTCATTTATGCTTTGTTTACTGCCATATTCATAGTCATAAAGTCACCAAAAAAGTAAATTGAAGAGTCATATGACATTGGCATTAGCACTGAAGAAGAGTTGCAGGAAGCAGAATAAATTGGGTTTTTAGAAGAAGGATTGCAGGAAAGAAAATTTTGTAGAGGTGTTTTCCAAATTTCGAGTAGAAGCAATAGGAGGTCAGCTGATCAGAAATGAACCTACAGTTCATTAGGTGATAGTATAGGATGCACTCTCTCTGGCTAAATTCAAAAATTGTGGATGGTTGGGATACTTTCTGAAACTAGACGGTTTCAATGAGGACATTGCTCTGGAATATGCACAAACACTTTCTGACGGTAAGACAATGGTAAAAGGGTAATAAGTTATAGCCACTGAGGAGAGAATTGGTAAAGTAACAGGTTTGCTTGTTGAAGGAGAGCCCTACCCTGCTTCTAGGGATGCAAGGTTTAGCTAGGGAAAAATTCACTGAGCTTAGTGATCCTTCGCTTGTTGTAGATAAGCAAGGAACAAGGAGAACTTCTCTGCTAGAAAAGTGGAAAAAGGTTGCTGTCTACATTATTAAATACATTACTTGTGAAGGCTACCAATCATGCCTTCATTCTATGCATTTTAAACTTATGAACCATATGAGACATGACAGAAGGATGAATGCACCCAATGTGCTATACAATCTTCTTGTAATCATGATAGGCTAAACACAAAAAGGTAGGGACAATTTTGTCTCCCATCACTGTTTGATAAAATTGTTAGTAGAAAAATATTTACAAGAAGTGTCTAATATGTCATCAGAAGAATTTTTAAGCATTGATCAGTTCAAAGTGGAAAATTTGGGTCTTAGAGGTCAGCCCCAAGCTCATAGGGTTAGTAGGGGTGAGGCTCGTAGGGTTAGTAGGGGTGAGAGGGTTACCAAAATCACTCTTGGAGCTTCAACTTCTGGCACAAACCCTAGCACAAACCCTCATGCAGCTCAATCAACAGTAGAAATTGGCTCCTCTGAATCAGAGTATTCAGATGAAGAAATTTCATCCTCAAACCCTAATGTCAATGTTCTCCCTAAAACTCCAATTCGTACTAGGGATGCCATTAGAAAAAAGGAAGCAAAAATGAGAGAGGAAAAAATTGGAAAAGGGAAGGCCAAAAAGAAAACATCAGAAAAATTAACACCAAGCCCTAGGAAACGAAAAGCTGATGACACTAGTCATCTTGCAGCTGCTGAGAAACATAAAATCCCTCCAAAGAAATCGAAACCAGCTAAGCTAGCTATTGATATGCCTCCAAAAAGAAGCCCTAGACTCAAAAGGACACTTAGGAAGGAGATGAAAGCTCCTAAGGGGTAGGTAAATATAGAAGTGGAAGAAGATTTAGAGGAACAAACAAACATAGAGTTGACAGAGCTTGTTGCTGTTGTAGAGTAGGTTGAAAATCAAGAACCATTGCAACTAGAGCAAGATGAACAATACAACTTATTGCAACCAGAGAAATTTGAACAACATGAGTCAGTGAGAGGAAATATCTTGGTAGGGAAACATAAACCTCCCACTTTTTCATGGGCAATGTAGCCCTAAACTTATGGAATGAAATGCAAAAGAAAGAGGAGTGGAATAAGGAAAGGCTCAAGCTACAGGAAGAAGTCAAAAAGAAAAATGAAAAAATTGAGGAAAAGAATACAAAAATTATTGCATTGAAGGATAAGGTAGATAATGTGATAGCTCTAGTACTATAGATGATGGCATGTAGAACTCCTCCACGAGTGTATGCATTGCAATTAAAGGAGCCCCATCTTTCTTTCAAATTGTCAAGGGTTATTTCAGGTTTAAGCCCTTCCATTGAAACACCACATGAGTTTTTCCAAGCCTATAAATCCTCTCCTCTTGAAGTTAAAAATTTATTGTGTGAATTGTACTTGCATAATTATGCTGTTCCTAATGATCATGACTAGAACCCATTGCTATGAATTGGAGAAATCCATTTGAGGGCATTCATGTTGTGGATCCAAAATGAAATCAACTGGGGGCATTAGTTTAAAATATACAGAGAAAGAGAACTCCATACCCCCTTGTCTCTGAGAGCTGAATCCAGTAATCCTTCAGACATTTACTACACATGACACATGATTCTTTATAATCTAGAGTACAAAAACAAGATTATGCCTGCTAGGGATGAAGCATACCAGGAATATGAGCAGGTGGCTGCTACTACAGGGAAAACAGTGTTAGGGCACATATCACAAAGATGGAATAGTTTACCAGATCAGTTAAAACAGGCTGAACCCCATTCTTTGCAAAATTATTTTGCAACATGTAAACGAAGTACTAGGTATATACAACTTGGAAGGATGAAGCAACACTATTGGCTTCCATTGATATTCCAGCCACCTACTCTATTGTGTCTGGTACCAGATTACAGATACTATCAGTATGCTATAGATACAGAGTGGCCAAAGTGGGGCATATTAGAAAAGTAGGGGTTCTACTAGGATCCAAATTTAGATACTGCAAATACTAATCAAGGACGAACAACAATTGGTGACTTCAGAGCTTTGACAAGGCAAAGGAATAGAGCTCCCTCTGCTGGAGGACCAGTAGATCATTAGGTTGGGGGGAGATGATGAGTCTAAATAATGGCTCAATTTTGATAAGGTTTATCATATATTTGCTATTGTTACTATAGACTTTAGCATTTGGTTATTGACACTCTCCATGTTATTTCCCTAAATTTATGAGCCTTGGGCATGAACTTATCCTTTTGACTTTTGATAATATTAACCTACTATGTGAATTATCTATGTTAATTTTACATGTGGTTGAATGCATGTTACTTTAAGGTAATTATGGATATGCAATTTTTTTGTGCGTGCTAATGTCATTATGCAGGTTCACATTAAGTTGTAGATATAAATGAAGCTTGCAAAGTGGAAGAAGTTCATGCCAGCTGGTTGGTTGCTCAGGAAGTCAAAAATATAGTCATTAAAGAGGTCAATGGAGGGAAACTTCAAATGGAGGGAAATTCCTAGCTCATGTGAAAGTTGTAACTACCTTTTAAATGATCATGTCTATTAGTTGAGAAAATCTAGGAGGTGTTGCTATGCTGGATCCTTGTTTAGGAAAGTTTGCTTTGACTAAATCTGGCACATGCATAACTTCCTCCCTCTTTACTATGCTTTCAATAAATGGCATCCTCCTATTATGTTGGAGTTGATTGCCTAGTTAGTTAGGGTTAATTGGAAGATTTTCCATCTATAAATAATGGTTAGATGCCCCTTTTCATAAGGTTGGATGTTTTGAGATTGTACTTGCATTTTCAGTTTCAAGTAATATAGTTATATTACTGATATGTTGTAATCATGTTTTAAATGAATAAAATTATATTTTGATTTGCTGCATTTAAGTTAGCTTAAGGAAGACTCACTCAAGGGGGCCCACTTGGTGCGAATTCCTCCCATTTAGTTTAGAAGTTATTTTTTTGTTTAGTAATTAGTTTCGGTCTCAACAGTTGTCTATTCCTGCAGCCATTGGAATTAGGTTCTGTGGCTGTTCCTGTAGCCAAGGCAGACATAGTAACTTCCTGTCTATTTGTTGAGATTTCTATTTCTGTTATCCATTTCTAGTTCAGTTTTTGATGCTCAATTTAGTTGCTAATTCATGCTCAGTACTTATGTTAATTTCTTTCTAGAATTTTATTTTTAGTACTGTTTCCTTTCTAGTTGTAGGATAAGGATGACTACAGTTGAATCCTAGTGCACATACAGTGCTGACCCATTTCAAGTTCACGTCCCTGGGTTGACAATGAAATGAACCTTCATGATGAGAAAAATAACTACTTCTAGTGCAGATGTCTAATCTCTAAGTTACAACTTTAAGGACTTAGTTATTGAACCCTTAGAGGAGCCAGCAACCTTCATACTTGTAACAATTCCTGTTCAGTTTCAAACTTTTAGGATGAGTTCTGACATGGACCTTTTAATGCATTTTTGACTGCGATTGGACTAGATTTGGCATCTCGAAAAGTTGTGAATTTGAAAAATATGAGGGTGACCCATTTCTCATTTTCGTCTCAAATGTCTTTAGTTTCAATTTTGTTGAGATGCAAGGTCAAGTGATGAATTAATTTAATTTTTTTCCCAAGATGGCACACACCTTCGACATGCTCGATTATAAAGGAAGTACCAAATTTTGGATTGCTGGGTGAAATAAGATTGCAAATCCATGTTTTATTTAATTGATTATGCCAGCTTGTAAAAAATCATGACCCCAAGGTCTCCCATTTGTGTGCAGTGCAATTTCATTATTTTATTGGTAGGAGAAATTGAAATTTACCTTTTCCTAATATTTTAATATGCCAATTTTTAAAACATTTCAAATGTTTTAAATATTTTCCAATGTGAAAAGGCACATGAATGGGTAGTATGAAGGGAAATATTAAATAAAATTTCAATGGTTTGAAACCAAATTTATAAGTCTAGATTCCCCATCACATAATTTTACCCATCACAATTTTAAATGGGAAAAATTGTGCTGACCTATGACTTATGCGCTAGGCATCTTAATGGTTTATTTCAGTATTGGTTTGGATGAGTAAAGGTCAGTGATGAAGTTTTGTTTGGCCAAAAAATGATGAAAGTTTCCCATAAAACATTCCTTCATGTGCAATTTTTTCAATCCCAAATGTTTACTACTTTTCTAAGTGCATAAATAAAGGGCAACATAGTTATGCAATGTGGAATTTGAAATAAAATTGTGCTAGCTTCAGGCTTTGCATTGGAATTTCATTGGTTATTTTTTAACAACTGCCTTCACAAGAAAAGATTGGCATATGATATTTCTTTTCATGTGAAGTTTGCACACTCTTTTTTTCCCACCTCTCCCACCACACAAGCAAAAGCCAATGCAAAAACTAAAGAAAAAAGCAAGGTAAAAATGCGATGTGAGTAGCTTGGGCGCTGCAATCAACACTTGCCATGTGGAGGGGAATTTGGGAGAGGTTTTCACCATGGAAACAATAAAGAATAAAGGTTTTAAGTGTCCATAATGTTTTATGTAACATTTTCCATGCCTACGTCAAAACCACCGAGGGGAAGAATGCAAATATACTTTTAATTTTTCAATTACAGTCCAATTAAGATGCACTTTGAAATAAATAGCAGAAACAAAGAATTAGACAAACACATATGAACACCAGATATACGTGGGAAAACCCTTATGGGAGAAAAAACCCACCACACCAAGAGAAATCACTTTGTATTACAGTAATGGAGATTACATACAAATATCAGACTTATCTTTCTAATGTCATATTTCAGCAGCTTTCACAATGATCAAACTTGTACAGGAACCTTCAAGTTACAATATTTATAGAATAGAAATCACTCTGATTATACAACCACACAGCAATCTGTCGATCCTTTGAATCATCTAACCAGACATCATTTGCAATCTCTGAGTATAACCATGTCGCCCCTATCTGTCGAGCTTCCTCAGAAGCGCCTAATGAACTATCTTCCAAGCGGTTCCCATTTGGCTTCTCGATTGAGTCGACAATGAGCCACATAGGATGGTCTTCAAACCGGTCCAAAAACCCTGATTTGTGTTGGCATGTCGATGAGATAGCGACTTATGTCTCCCCGATGCCACACACAACTTAGCATCTGATATCACCAAGAGTTTTCCATCAGCAAGGCTCATCGGAGCTTACAGCGTTACGTGGCTTCGACATTGCTTTCCATCCAGAACCAGGGGCACCCTGGCTGCTTGCCAAGAGGTTACCGCTGAGACTTCTTAAGTTACATCGAGCACCAAATGGTCGGTAAGACATTTGTCCTTTCGCCAAGACCTCACATTGAGCAAACATGTCATACCGAAGCATCCAAGAGTCGGCAAGACTTATCACTTTCGCTAAGACCTTATACCGAGGTCCTAAGTCATACCAAGCCATTAGCATTTCCATCGGCATCCATCTATTGCTAAGACATTCAACTGTCGCCAAGAGGTTTCACCAAGATCTCTTATGTTACTCTTGTAGCCATACTACTATCGTGAGACCCCATGAGTCACCAAGAATTCCTGATTTCCTTGAGCTACTCAGGCGACTTAGGTTGTATCCCAGCCATTGACATTCCTTATCGATATAAATCATACCGAGCTCCAAGACTTTCCCCGAAGACTTCATATTAAACACTGTCAGCAAGACATCCATATTGGTAAGACTTCTTACTGAGCCATCTCATGTTATACCAATGTATACTATCGGTGAGACAAAGCAACTGTCGCTAGGAGTTTATAATGAAACCTCCAAGTTACCCCGAAGACACCAAGTGAATGCTATCAGCGAGACATTCATATTGGTAAGACCTCATACTGAAACCTTAAACCTTTCAGCCAAGTCTCTCTGATATATGATAGAATGGCCTATCAGCCAGAGATCTCCATCGTGTGAGAGGTCACAGCGATAGAGCTCCCTTCGATTGAGGCGAAACAAGGTCTGTGACAGCAAAATCTGATATGTCAAAGGCTGCTAGTCGGTAGACATTATAATATCTCACCAGAGCTTGGCTCCAATAGAGGTTTCAGCATGTGGGATTGAGACACATATTTCCAACAATAGTTTAGCAGCGTTTGTGCATATTATGGTTGCTTTTGAGGTCAAAAACTACCTAGAAATATCTTGCATGAACTGCAACATCATGGCGTTGCATTTGATAATAGTTTTTCACTGTTTTAATTTGCAATGAACACATCTTAGAGCTAAAAATGGTGTCTTCTCACGTGCAAAGTTTTTGTGCAAAATTTTGATGCCATTTTAAGCTATAAACAATAGTTTTTGCCTTCTAAAAGGCACCTGGACCTTTTCTCACACACAGGTAGTGGTTTTGGCCATGTTTTACCTATTTTATGAGTGCCAATAAGCTGAGATGACTTGTGCAAAGTGCATGAACGACTTGTCAACCAAATAAACACATGGATAACATTCTTAGATGTATTGTGAATGATTTTTTACTTCTAGATGCTTGGATTATGATAAAGCTCAATCTTAGTTGAAGGTAAAATGAAAATGGTAATTGTAGGTGAAATGTGAGTGCAAAATGGATACCAACCAATTGTTTGAAAAAATGTCAAACTAAATGCAAAGTGAAATGAAAGCTTCAAAAGGTTAAAATGTATGATTAGAATCATCTATTTAAATGTCAATAATGAAGTTAATTGCATATGGGTAAATTTTTTTTTACTTGCCAAATAAAATGGCAATTTTAGGTAAGAGGGTTTTGACCGAGAAGTGAATTTTTTTCACTTATAGGTGAAAATGGAGCTCACAAGTGAGTTTTTACATGTAGGTAAGAATGTTGCACGAGATTGAAAATGCAAAGGGTAATAAAAATTTAGTTGCAAAATAAGAGGGAAAATGATGTGTGAAGAGGCATTTTCTAGATGCCAGTTTGTTGCAGATCTGAGGGTTGAACTTGTGATAGGCATCAAACATAGATTAAACTTGGGCTTCTCCCATCTCTTTAGAATGTAATTTTATCATTTTTTAGGGTTCTGGGATTTTGAAGAAGCTATAAGGGGTAGGCTATTGGTTTTGTGCAGGGAAATACAGACTCATGCTATGCAAATGTTCATGTTATTGCATTGTATATTTTGATTGTAGTATATATGAATACATTATTTTCCATGCTATCAATGTATCTTGTCTCCCATTTGTAATGAAGTATTTCTTTCAGTAATACAATCAAGTATTGTAGAGATTTCCATGCACATTTGCTACATCTAGATTATTTTCATGGTTAGTGTTTGGTCAAGGAGCAATGCAAATCGTTTCAATAAAAATAATGAGACTATTGTGTTGCAGGTTGGATTGTTAAGTAGAAGTTACATTGTCAGTCACGTTGGTATGTGATGACTGGTCATGCTATACTATACACTCTTCATGTATCCTCGTCAAAAAAGGAAAAATCACCGAAAAAAGAAAAAAAAATGACTTTGTAGAACCCTAATTTGGAAGCTTCTAAGCTTGTTATAAGGGGTTGGGATGGGAGTTATAGTATGATGGAAAAAGGTGATTATTTGCAAGATTGTAATAAGTTTTGTATTGGATAATAAAATCATTGCATGGCTACGGTTTTGTGGATGTAGTCCAGATTGGGTGAACCATGTTAAATTATCTGTGTTAATTTTTATGTGTATGTTTTTATTTCTCTACTTTATTGATTAAATTTGCTTTTAACTTGTTAGATATTTTCCTTCTAACTGTAAAAAGTCATTGGTTGGTCTCATTAACATAAGGTGTTAATGGTTGAATGATTATCAAGGTATGTTTAGAATGTGGTGAAGGATGTGTACATGCATTGTGACTCTGTAGCCTTGGATAGGCACCAATTTATTTTGAATGGTTTTCATTCAATCTCAAAAACACACTTCAAATATAAAACCAAGTTTTATTTTCTGCAATATTTATTCCTAATTATTTTCATACTTCATACCTAGGTTTCAAATACAACAAGGATAGTGCCTTCCATTTTGCAAACATATAAACCCTTATTATTTGTATGAAGTTTATCTGCCATGTGTTGCAATAAAATCTTATTTCATATCCATATTCAACACCATATAGGGAGATCTGCCTAGGTTTTGTAGAGCCTGAAATGTAGGGGAAAAAAGTGTGAGATCAGTCTCCCATTCGTTGGCCAAATTTCTTATTAAATCTAAGCATTAAATTTGGCACACCTTTAGGGTTCAATGATGTGGAAAATTTGGGAACCAACACTTCAATGGCTTACTTGAAGGAATGAAGTCACACACATCACCTCAAGGTCTTGGATCTTGTTTTCTTGATTGCTTGAATTGCATGGAGACCTACAACAAAGGTTAGCCTTCACAAACAATGACAACATAAACATGCATAAACTCACATATATGATTTGACATGATGCTAGGATCTTGAATTGTTGTAATGAATCATTGAAATGCTACTCTTTACTTGCTTGATAGTGCTCTTGATCATAAGTTTTCCAATAGTTTTCTATATAGATTTCAAATGATGAAATAACTAGGTATTTATAGACATTTCTCTAATTTCTCAAAAATTAGATCCCGATAGCTAAAATTTGCAACTTGAATTTCAAATGTTAAAATGTTGACATCAACATATTCAAATTTGGATCCCCTGAAAATATAGGGACTTAGACACCCAATAGTGCCCCAGTTTTTCTCTTATTTTCTAGGAAATAGGGTGTCGGGGGGAAAAACATTAAATAAATGCATTTGTTCAATACTTGCAATTTCTTAGAAAACGGTAAAAATAGGCTTTAGAATGCATAATTTAAGAAATTAGGAGGTCAATTAGGCTCAATAATTTTAGGGGGACAAAACATAGTGTGAAATTATTAAGGGTGACAATTTATGACTCTACAATTTCACATAATGCAATCACATTATAATGTGCTCAAGCCTTAGGCTTGGATTTTCCTTGGATTTCTAACCCAAAGGCTTGGACCGACTTTCCAATGCACAAAAGCATGTTTTTCTAGATTCTAAAAAAACTCACATAATCTCGAGCGTGCTCCCCATCAGGTTTGCACGTGTTTCAAGGTCAACTAAAAAAACTTGTAGGTAATGTTAAGATCCCTCTTAGCTATCTAACCATGTATTTTTTCACATTTTGACTATGTTAAGACTTGAACATCTTTAATTTATTTTGTTGGTGTATCCATTTTTTTTTTGGTCAAAAACCAATGTTTGGTATTTTTTACTTTATTTTTTAACTGTTTATTGAAATTTCAAATAAATTACATTTTTAGAAACTAGACTGATTCTACACATTAAAAAAAAGATTTTTGATTAGTTTCAATTTTTCTAGGGGGAGCACACTCAAATTTCTATTTTTTCAAGATGTGTCCACTTTGAAAATTAGTAAAAAATCATATATTCATTAAAAAATTATCAAAAAAGTTGAGGATACTACATGGTGTTAGCTAATTTCTCATTGAAGCAATTTTTAAAATACTATTTTTTTTTAACATTTTAGGAGGGCCACAACAGACACTATTTTTTTTTTTTAAAAATAGGGCAAATTTGTGTGCCTCCCCCAATCTCTACCATTTAAAAAAATACTAGTTTAAAAAGTAGATTCAGAGCACTACGACTCTTGTTTTTGTTGCATTTAAAATTTTGAGTGTAACTATCTCCAATTTCTCATCTAAGGTCGATATTTCCCGACTTAAAAAAAAGTGGCCACTTGAGAACCCTTTTTGGCCCCCCATCTTTGTGCACTTACCCCATGAGAACAGTCTTACAGTTGATACCTCAATAGATGTGGGTTTCAATTTTTTAACAGATGTCTTCTATGCTATGAGGATGCTTAAAGCATGACCACCTCCTTCTAAAATGTTCCTTCTCAAAGGAGGTTTGGAATGATGTCTCTAAATATTTGTTGGTCTATTGGGTTTTCCCTCCTCCTTGAAAGAATTTGTTAACAATTGGAGCTACTTATTTTTCTCTCACCCCGTCATTGTTAACCTTTGGCAACAGATTTTGCTGGCAGTGTCCTGGAACTTATGGAAAGAGAGAATCAACAAGATTTTTTGAGATCAGAGAAGAAACAACACTTAGGTTTTTTTCTGAGCAAAAAAACTTTAGGAAAATATTAACTCAACTGATTATAGTTTCACAATCCCCTCCTTCTTATGGAGAAATTAGAATTAAACAGCTATGGGGCATTACTCATAATCTATTGTGTCTAAACTAGGTCAAAATCCTAAGTAGAAAAGCCACTAAGTGGATTCCCCTTGAGGAAGGCTAGTTTAAATTTTAAATTTTGATGGGTGTTACAAAGGAAACCATAGTATGGCTACTACTAGAGGTGTTATTAGGTACCATGAGGGTGCTCTTGGTGAAGGATATGCCAAAATACTAGGGGTCTGCTCTAGTATTGTAGCAGAAGCTACATCGACTTGGTGGGGAATAAGGAGATTAAAAGAAAATGGATGCAACAAGGTGATTCTTTGGTCATTATTAATATTTTAAAGGTAATTTATGTTGAGATCTGGATGATTAAATATATGATGGAATACTGTAAATAGTCTCTCAGCACCTTTTCACAATATAAGATTTTCCATTCCTATAAGGAAGGAAATAGGGCAATCGATGGGGTGGATAATGTTGGTTTATCTTGCACTGATTAGGCCTATTGGGGATTTGATAATATCCATTTTAACATGAAGTCCAAATAAATTCTAATGAAATACTTGTATATAGGTGGCTCCCTAATACACACAACTAGATTTACTATGCTTTTTCCTTCAATGTTGCTATGTACATTGATAATTTTCAACTCCCTAATTTTCTTTATCATCAATCCCCCTAAGGTTTGTAGGTAGACACATAATATGTGGTAGGTCAACAAGGTTTATGTTTTGGATTTTGGGAAAAGGACGAAGATTCATTTTAATAATATTATAATGAATCATGAGGATTTAATCACTCATCACATAGAGGGTAGGGTCATTATTTTGTGTTTAAATTTGGTAATTATGTCCATTAATTCCCAGAACCTTATAGATTTCCACAAAAGAAAATTTATTATGGAAATGAAAGATTTCTAGATGCGCATCTCAAGTAAGGATTCTCTCCACTTCATTCTTTTGTGCGTTAAGTATAGTATGCTTGACAAGCGACATAATGGGCAATCTAGGACCATAGTTACTTGCAAGCTTGACATGAGCCATATAGTGTCTCCTCCTTTTGGCCACCTCTTTATTAAGATTTATTCTTGCATTTCAAACCCCATTCCTTTCACTCGAGCATGGGGTGATCCCACAATAGTGGTTTAGAATTCTTGGCCAACCGACACCGATTTTTAAAAACTAAATCTTCACTTTCGAAAGCACCTATAGCAGCCTAAAACCATGAGGAATTGAAGATGATTCAACTAGAGTTTCAAGGAAATTTTGTCTATAGATTCTATATATATTTTTTTCAAATTTTTGAATCATATTGCACTTTTTCCACTTCCTGCAACCAGTTTTTCAAAACAATATTTTTATGCTCAATCGTGATAATAATCTTCGCTCGAAGAAGACAGTACCTAATTATTTCTGAATTTATATTTCGGGTAATTCCTCGATATCTAGTGCTTCCACCTTGTTAGATATTTTCTTATTGAATATTTTCTTAACTCAAGTTTCAAAGTTTCAAACCAATTTACAATTCACATAGCAATAACCGTATACTTAACTTTTTTGTATGTATCGAATTTAATTTTTATTTTTGTTGGATCATGACTTCAACAGTCCGTGAATTCTCATATTTTTCACTTTTGTTTTGATAATTCATTATTTTTCCAATATGTGGAAAACATAGAGCCATTTCTCTCAGCGAAAACCTACATCTTCATACAAATAAAAATATAATAACTCTATTTAAATTTATTTTGCACCATACTTTCAAGTTTATAATAGCGAATACATACTTATTAAAAAATTAATTTTGTGTCGAATTCATTTGATCCCCCAAAAGGTAAATCAAAAGTGGTTTTTATCGCAAGATTTTCAGGATAGTGCTTAATACCGCTATAGGCATGGCTTAAACTACCGTGGTTCTATCCAAGGGCTTCGGTCTCATGGTTTTGATCAAACCCTCCAATCGGGAACTCTTTAAATGGAATTTCTGCTAGCTTAAAATCATTATATTTTCTAAAAATATGTGATTTCAAATGAAAAAAATCGATCTCCCGTGAATTCTGTAAACCACTATTGTGGTAGCACCCCAGGCTTAGTTTTGTGTGAAGATCCCCCTTTAGCCTCTGTTCAATCACCTTGCTGCCAAAATGGGGGGGCCAAGAAAAAGATCTGAACCTTTGTCTTGTGCCTCAAAAAAAATGTTGATTTGTGGATTTTTTTGAAGAATTTTTCCTCACCCCATTCTTCCAAGCTATGAGGGTGCATGATAATTTAATCTAACTTCCAAATTCTACAATTTCTAGAACACAAGTAAGGCTGTTATCAATGGTATCCACTTTGAAGTTATTGCTAGCTTAATTGCAAAATCCATGAGCCTCCAATGCAAAGGACCTAAGGTTTCAAAGATCTACAATGGGAAGTACTATAAATTCAAAGACAAGTTCCTCAAGGAAGGTGAGAAAGCCTTGCCTTAGCATAATGGTTACAATGAGGAGAAATTGCCTCCCCCTACACCCTAGTAAGAATAAAAGGAAAAGGTTAGAGCTTGATGATGAGGGTTTGGATGAATCAGATGATGATTTCATTCCTAAGTGTGAGGAATATAGTCAAGATAACATCAAGCTGGAGGACGAAGAAGACGAGTGCAGTGTTGAGGAGGAGAGGGAGATTAGTAGCGATGAGGAAATATCGAGAAAAAAGAATAAAAATGCTTCAGAAGAACCTGAATGTGAGGAGGATGTTGACAAAATGATAAATTTAATGTTGAGAATGAAGAAATGGTAAACAAAGAAGACACACGCAACGACCTTGACCAAAATGTGGAGGATAAAGCGCATAAAAGGGCTAGTTGCTCCTTGAAGGATGAGATCAATGGTCATGGTGAGGACATTAAAAATAGGATTGTGGTCCTTGATGAAGCTATTAGAAAAATAACTACTTTTATGGATGGGATCATGCAACATGCCATCTTTGGAACGGTGTCAAAGAAGTCAAAAATCAAAAAAATTAAAAGGAAAATTAGGTACAAGATTTGGAGGAGAGGACTTAGAGGACCTCGGTTTTAGATTGTGTTAGTGCGAAGGACTGGAGGGAAGCCATGGACCTATTGAAGGCTATTTAGGATTTCATTTCCTCCTTTAAAAAGATGATTCTATTTTGTTGTCTTTTCTGTAAAAGTTTTGGTTCTGTTTTGTTGCCTCTTTGTTGTTTCCTCGTCGTTCAAGCCTGCATGCCTACTTTCCTATGTTTGAATGGTTTATGAGGTCTGCATGCCTCCTTTTTCTTGTTACTGGTTGTTTGGTTTGGTTGGCCTTTGTTTTTTAGTTTTTTTAGCTTAAACTTATGGGTTCAGGGGCCCTTCCCCTAATTTTAATATAAAAAATAAATAATTCACTAAATGAAAACCATCCACTCACATTATTCTAAGACACAATGAATAGTTTACTTCACCCCAATAGATAAAGTCTCTTGGAATTTTTTATTTATTTCTACTATACTATATAATCACAATAGACTAAAAGTATAATTTGGTGGTGTAATGTAGGGGGACCAACCACACCAAGGCTCCAGGTCATGAAGAGTCGAGAGTGGAGGGTTGCCCTAACTTACCTCAAGCTAAGTGGGTGTTTTAGGTTGAGGATAGAGAGTGAAGAGCACTATCAAGTTCTTCTATCACTCTACTAATCCTAATGTTTGGATGGGGCTAAACGAGCCAATTTTTGGAATCTAAACTATACCTCAGATAACTCTTTGCCTGAGGACATCAGTGCGGGTCAGGGACGATAGTGCAATGCACTGACATCTCTCTTGGGCACTTGCGTTCGTATGACCATAAAGTGAAAAGTATAGTGCTGAACACCAAAAAACCTACTAATGGTCTAGCTAATGAATAATAAATAGAATGATAAATAAAGAAATACAAGGAATAACTATGAAGGTGATAAAGAAGACAACTGAAGCAAAGGTGATGAAGTCCAACTCATTGAGAGTCCAGTTCGCCAGCAAGCTCCACATGCACATAGACCTATATACAACCAGTATTGAGAGGAAAAAAATTGGGGTTGTATAGGATTTTTCTTTAGTCAAATCCCTGCTTTGGTGTTTCCACCTTCATAGACAACTAGGAAAGCCACAAAATAGAAAATGAGATAAAGGAAATAGTAGGAAATAATACTAAACAATCACAACAACAAAGAAGCAATGCCACCTTCTCAATCGAAGTGACCTCAAGCATGTAGAAGAGGAAAAAAGCTTGGTAAGGTCTATGCTGTTGTAACAATGAAGAACTAGTCCCTTAGGACACCAAGTTGCAACTCCAATGGTGGAAAAAGGTGCAGCAAGATGTGAAGAAGATGTGTTGAATTGCTCAAGGAGTGTTCAAAAGATCAAGTTGGTGTAGAATGAAGTCCAAATTGTAAAAATAGCTTAAGTGAATGAGAAAGATAGGAATTTCAAGATGTTTTTGAAGGGAAAGAGTCATTTTCGGGTCATTTGGTCAACACAAAGGCATTACACTTCATCCCCAATGGGGAACATAACATCCTTGTAGACTCCAAAGGTAGGAATCTATTAAGGATGGTAGCACATAACATAGATGTTCGCATGCCACGCATGTGTCCTTGAGAGAAACTCCCCCACTGACAGACAAGAAAAATGCCAAGTGGATGCAAGGCATATACGTGATGTGGAATTATCTAGTCAGGTTTGATTTTTCTAAAGTAGGGGTTGCAAAAGGGGAATTTGCGAGAGGGGTGCAAATTGGCTCCTATACAGGTGACAATTTCAATCCATTCATAGGCTTTGTTATATTTTATTCATTACATGTTCTATATAAAAAGTTCTTTGATTATTGATTTGACTTAATAGTAGTTTTATAGATTCTTTATTGAATTATAATTGATTCGATGATATGTCATACTAAATAATATAGTGAATGATTTCTTTTATTTAACAATCATTTTTAGTCCCAAAGGCACTCATTATTGCAATTTGAAACTTGGGGCTATCACCTTGTATGCTTTTTTTGGGCTTGCTATTCCATTGCCGATTGTGTAATTTAAGTGGCTATTGGTTAGTGGGAACTTATACGTTACACATTTTGGGTTGAGATTTGTTTTATATTATTTTACAATGTAGAATTTCTCTTGAGTCAAGGAGTTGTAAGATATCTTAGTATTTCTATCTTAGAATTAGGGTTTTCTTGAGATTACTAAATCACTACATTGGCGGTCCATTTTATTTGGTATAGCTAATCCTTGTTTTTCTATAATAAGGAAAAGTTAAGGTGCACTTTAGTGTGTTTTTTTGGTATGGAAACAAGAAAGAATGTTACATAAAGGAGGCAACCAAAGGCTGCCAAGAATGAGAATTTACATAGCCATAATTGAGCAACCCATAAAAGATTGAGTTAACAAACCAAGGAGAACAAAACAAAACTTGTCATTGAAGAACAAGTTACAACAACAATGAACAACTGCAAAAATAACAACATTAGACTAAATTTTAATAAAGTTGTTATATTTGTTTAGAACATATTACATCATTTTTATCCATGTGATGGCTGGTTGCCACATTTTCATTTGGAGCTTCCTAAGTTGTGAGCAAAGGAAAATAGTTTACAAAATGATGTCAGAGTAAAACCTTAGAATCTTTGATTCTAGATGAATATTATGCTTTGAAAAAACTATCATACATCTACTTTTCCATATATTAAACCAAACAATCTGCCTTATAGAATCAACAATGATATTATTTTGAAGACCCAAACCCCAAATTGCTTCTTCCCAACTCAAAACATGCTCAAAAATCACCAAGAGATAAGTAAAGATAGCCTTCCATTTTCTTTTAGACAAAGGGTAGTCCCAAAATATATGTTTCATGCTTTCACTATGCTTAAAATAAGAACATTTAACTGGTTGGATCTACATATATTCCAACTTGCAAAGTAAAATTTTCCAAACTAAAATTTGCATATTAGCTTCAATTTTAGACAGCCAGATTTGAGCGCTCAAATTTTTCCAAGTTTTTCCTAAAACCTACAATTAAATTTCTGATTCAATCTCGGATTCAATGGCAAGTGTAGTAGCAGATTCAAGTAGACTTTTTGAGAGGAAATAGAGCAAATTGGCACTTGGACAACCACCACCAAGAGGGGTAGAAAACTTCATAATCAGATCAAAAGGAACCAATGACTTAACAAAGATAACAAACCCTTAATAATTGTAACTTAAACCAAAGCTATGCTTTAAGATTTTGCCAATTAACCTAGTCCCAAACATAAAAATCCCACAAGTCCCCAAAAAATTTGAACTCCTTTTTTAAATAAAAGATATGCCATCCTTGGAAAGGCAACAAGTGGTTGGCCATGATATTTTACTAGTGCATTCCACCATATGGATGAAGATCCAAAACAAAACCTATGTTGTAGAGAACTTTTCCAATCTAAGAAATTAGACACTTGTTGCATGGATTTCCAAATTGAACTTAAAGGAGGCTTTAAGATGGAAGAAATGAACTAGTAATTTTTTATCTTCCCAACTTGCCATTTTGTTTTTATAATGTCATTTATTGTATTTTAGT
>VDFB02275503.1:31451-51098 GCA_007258455.2 Sequoia sempervirens
AGGTTACATAATCAAATCCCCTGTTTGAACTTTTGTTTTGAATGTCAATGATCATTACCATCATGGCAACATTCATTCTCAAATCAAACTTTTTGTCCAAGACCTGGCACAGACAATAGTAGGTGTTCCTGAAGTAGTCTTTGAATTCATCACATTCAAAAGGTTCAACATCCTTTGGCCCAAACCATGTGCCCTTCATCCCCAATTCTTTCCTTATATTCCTAGGCAGCACATGTCTTCTATATGGATACTTGTTATGTTCATATTCTTGAAACAACTCAAAAAAATCAATATCAATAGTGGCAACAAGATTCAATTTAAATATCTCCACTATTCAACTCCTGTAAATGTCTACTAGTGGGACTCCATTTACACTCTTAATAATCCTATCATTTGGGTGATAATTTTGAGCAATCTCCAGCATCAAATCAACCTCCACAAACACATTAGGAACCACAAGATTTCCAAGATCAAACTCCCATAAATGTCTAGTTGGATGTTTTGCAAATCTCCTATTGAACACATACAAAAATAGCTCCCATCCAGATTGTGGCAATGTAACCTCACTAATTCCTGCTGCCAAATCTATCAATTGTCTAGTCATAACCCCTTTTATGGTTGGTCTTTCCCATTTGCTTCCCTGATGCATATGTTTCTTGAACACTTTCCTCCATGAATTGAGTGAAACCTGTCTTCTCACCCTTTTCTTTCTTTTCTTTTTTAGAAGTCGTTGGCTTTGGTTTTGCAACCTTAACCCTTTTTGTTTTGGTTTAGATTCTAATTTGGAGGTCTCACTAGGTTGGCTCATTTTGGAAAATTGTTTTCATAAGGCTAGGGTTTGCAACTTGGGGTAAAACTAGGGTTTTGGATCATAGAATTATGGGAAGTTAAAACTACATAATGCAGATGAAAAAAATTTTACACACTACCAGGAAAAACTAAATCCTAAAGAGTTCCTTCATAGGGTCAAGCAACACTAGAGTATAACCCTAAGCTCACAATTCACTCTTACTCATACCACTAATGCCTTAATCAATTTTGCTTTAATGAAATTATTAAAGAGGAGAGTAATTCTTTACTTACCTGAGAAATCCTTCTCAACATATGCCTTCTGAATTCCACTCTCCCAGATGCCTTTCTTCTCTTTCTGCTTCAAACTCATGTACAAATGGTGAAAAATATGAATTAGTTCCCTATTTTAATGGTTTAGCAACGATCAAATTCACCATAAATGGTGAAAGACTACTCGTGCAAGTGAAGTGAAGAGCTTCTGACAATCAACCATTATCATTTGAATTTCAGTTGTTGATTGAATTGATTTAAAACAGCATCAACGGTTGTCCATGAACCTCGTGCTTTAATTCTCACTTTTGGTGGCCCACATTAATTGACAAAGGAACCCTACCCAGTGATTCCCTTAGAAATTTCCACGTTGGTGCTTTAAAATTGTTGTCACTTTCTTCATTGCCCATTTTTGTTTGGAATTTTGCTTTTGCAAATGAATCTGCAATGCATTAAAGCCAAGAGATGGAAGAAAACACTAAATCTTCCATCACTCATCGCCATGTCTTCTTCCTCATAGAAATGCAATCTGTTGATGTATACAACATGCACGATGCATTCTCAACCTTTGTATCAGAATATCCACCAGGAATATACCTCCTTGCTCTCCCCTCCAAACTTATCGCTCATCCCTATTTCATATGTATATCTCTTTGCAAATGAAACTTGTGATGCCTTAGGACTCCATGATGAAAGGGTATCACAACCTTCACATCGATCATTGCTAATCCACCTTCTAGTGGTCAAAACACAACAACAATGTCAAAATTTTGGTGATGGCATGAGATACTACCATGTTTCCTTGGTAATAAGATCAATGGTTCCATTAGGTATCACTACTTGGCAGCAAGTAGGTGTGGACAAATCAGTGATACAAAGAACTTAAGCAATGGGGAAGAAAACCTCCATAGCTCGTCATTGTTTGGGAAATGGAAAGCAGTTAGTGACTGGCAATGGGAAATGAGTGAGTGAAGCAAGGGCTTTTAGGTTACATCACTCATTCTTGATTCAACAATGAAGACACTCATGCAACCTATGATGCAAAGCAAGGAAATGATGCAATGAGATATAAGTAATCGCTCATCACTAATATGAAGCTAGCAGTGAACAAGCTAAGCGCGATGGGTGATGGATAGCACAGTAAGCAAAAAATTAAGTGATATTCAATCTGCACATGTTTAAAATTTGTTTTGAAAAGGGGAACACAATAGGGAAAGGAAATACTAATGACATGAAATAAACCCAAGACACAAACTTAGGAAAAGTGACAAATAATTTGGAAACCTCAACCATAGGGAAATAACACCATAAAGGAAATATTTCAAAGCGATCAATGAGATGATAACTCTAACACAAGGGACCGGTCAACACATGAATATTAAATACTTAAGTTATTTTTAAGTGTCCAAAAACTGACCTCAGCAGGTCAATGAGATAGTAAAATGAAATGCAAAAGGACCAAGGTTTTCTTCTTCAAATATTAAGACTTGATAAACCCTAAAATTTTGTGGCATAAACCTTAACTAGTGGGTAAGAACAAGGCCTATGAGACATTAAAACACATTTTCAAGGAAATGGAATATAAATTTTTTTTTAGGGTTCCATTAATGTGTAGGGAGGTCGTTTGGAGTAGATTGTTGACTATTGTGCATGCTTTGGTTTGAAATATTCTAAAACTTCTAAACTACATACCAATGAGGTTTTCGTATGTCAAGGTGTGAACAAGAACTATCCTATCTATTTGTAGAGTCAAATTCCATCACACTAGATACAATGCCATCCTCGTTATCAATACCATGACGCATCGTGTCTATGTGTTATATCAAAAATAAGGAATGACGAAGAGTCCCAATCCCACAAATGAGAAAATCATCAATATCATCACCATAATCTAATAAATTCTTGATGAATCATGGACTTGTTGGACTTCTGAATCAATCTCAAAATCAATGGTCAATCCATTCATCTTATTCTTCTTATTCTTCTATCTTTACTAGCAGTTCTATCTGAGTGTCAAATTTGTGTGATATATCAAAATATACATGAGGCTACCCATGGCTGATGACTATATATACATCATCAAATCTGTCTACATCAAACATCTGAGCTTTCTAGTCCTCTTTGAGCTAAACTAATCTTGCATTTGAATCTTATCACTAACATCATTTCATCTTGAATTTCACTTTCTTTTCACCTATTTGATTAAATAAGCCTAGTTATTTAATTAAATGCATCATTTTCATCTATTAATCTTATTAATTTAATTAGATTGATTCACCCCAGGTTTCACATTCACCTCTCATCCTATTTAATTGAATAAAACAAATTATTCATTTTAAACACCCAAGTCCTCTCATTTAATTAAATAATCCTAAATTATTTAATTAAATGTCATTTACATCCCCTTTTCATTAAATAAACTAATTATTTAAAATGAGAAGTCTTTTCCCCTCAACGTGCAAAATCAAATTTTAGTTTTAATTACTAAATTGCTAATTTCCCCTCCCATCCACTTGCATAGGGAATATTACAAAGGAATATTCTCCTATTTGTCTCCAAAAAGGGAATGATCATTTTCAAACAAACTTTCAAAGTTGTTACAAAGTGTGTTTGTTTGAATCATTATGAGCCCTTGATGCTTTATTTGATCCATGTGATCTTTGATTCTCATCCATTGATGAAAATCCTTGATCCATGTTTCACCCTTCATTCAATATTGACCATTGACTGATCAAATCAATCTAAGCCCTTGATTCTTCATATTCTCTCCTATGAATACTTCACCATTTGGAGAGAAATGGATCCACATTTTCAGAGCATTTAGTTATGTTGTTGAAATTTATACTCACTTGCATCCATATTTTAGCATTTGTTAGCATTTTAGATTAATCTTCATCCATATTAGCTTAAGCATCCATTAATGGCTTCCATTTTAGCTTAGTTTGCATCCAATTAGCATAAGTTTGCATCCATGGCTTGCATCTTTGAACTGTGTTTCCATTTAGCATAGATTGCATCCATCTCCATCAAGCATTTTAGCATTTAGCACACATCTTCATCATATTAAACTAGTTTTGCATCCATGTTTCATTCATATTTCATCAGTTTCATCAATTTTCATCAATAAAATTGATTGGAACAACTCATATTATCCAATGGATTGGAAAAGGGTTTCCATTCCACATCAATGTGACACCACTCCCCCAATGGGATAAAGTTTGAAGTCTTAGAATAGGTTTCCTTTATGTTTTTGCGTGTATTTCATGATTAGTTTAATGGCGTGTTAGTCTTTGAAGTCTTGAATATCTCATTGGGATCATGGCTTAGCAGATTAAATATGGTTTAAATTCATTTGGATCTAGCATATTTAGTTCATACTATGACTATGACCACAGTTAGAGATTAATTGTATTTATTGCATTTGCTTTTTACATGGGTACCTAACATGGACTCATAGTCAGAACCCACCTTCATAGTCTCTTTGCATAGTTTGCATAATAATTGTATAGGAGTGAATTTGCACCCCTTAAGCAAATTCCCCTTTTTCCTTTCTCCACTTTAGAAAACCAAGTTTGAAGGCTGAAGCACACATAATCCTACTGCCTTCATTCCACTTGGCGCCTATTTTGAGCGTCGATGTGGGATTTTTTGTTGGGGATACTCGTGCGGCATGCAAACGTCCACGTGGCGCACTTACGTCCTTGGCAAATTCCTGCAGTTGGAGCCTATAGAGGCATTACACTTCTCATTGGAAGTCAACTTGTAACACCCCCTTCGGTCGACTGACCCGAATATGGCCATTTTCTTCATCTCTCCTTCAAATTCACTCATTCTACAAGCTTCACAATCTCTTTTTGCATCCCTTCAAGACTCACTTCAAGCATTCAAGCATTTTAGTAGCACTTTTTCACTCCACTTTAGTAGAGCAAGTGTGGGACAACACCATTGCAGCAGAGGCTTGAGTTCCTCTCATTTTCTCCCCCATTAGCCTTGAGTGCTCTTGGTGGAGGTGGTAAGCTTTCCACTTCTCTCCTCTATTACTTGATTGAGTAAGTACATTTATTGTTTTGTAGTGTTTTAGTGTTCTTTGCTTCATTCCTTTATCATAGTTTTTCTCCATTGTTGCAAACTTGGTTGTCTGTGGAGGTGGAAACACCAAAGCGGGGGTCTAACTAAGGTTGACCCCTTAACAACCCCAACCAAATTTCCCTCTTCTTTGTGTGTAGGTGTGCGTGCTACTAGGAGCTAGCTAGCGAATGAATTCCTTTGTGAGATTATTCTTGCCACCCTAACTCTTGCATTTTTACTTTATCACATTAGAACATATTTTGTTTACTTCATAGCATTGTTTTGGCCCTTTAGTAGTAGTTAGCTGGGCCATTAGCTTGTTTTCTAGAATTTAACCTTGTATCTTTAGTTGTCTAGTTGTATGGATGCCAACGCACTTGAGAGACACTAGCGCACCACGTTGTTGTCTCGAGAATTTGCTTTCATCCTCAAACAGAGAGCTTCTTGAGGCGTAGTGTTGAACTCAAAAATTGGCTCGCCTAGCCCTGTTTTGTATTTTGGGTTTGTAGAGTGATTGAAGGACCTTATAGTCCTCACCATTCTCATCTTGCATTTCCTAACACTCCACTAAGCTGAGGTAAGTTAGGGTAGCCTTCCACTCTTGGCTCTCCATGACCTAGGGCCTTGAATGTGGTTGGTCTCCCTCTCTTACAATAATCTTCTCCCTAATTTGCACTTAAGGGGGGTGTTAGTGTGAATAAATCTCTTGTGCCTAGTTAATTCACTTACTAGGAAATTAAGGGACATATTCACGTGTTAAGTTTATTTAGGATATAAGAAATTCCTTCTAAAAGTCTTATTTTTCATATCGAGACTTTATATTATCCTAGGTAGTTATGAGTTAGTTGTCTCATGTTATAAGATTAAGACACTTGTCATGATCTTATCTAATCCTATGTCTCACCTTGCCTTTATAAGCAAGCCATCTTATGTACATTGCATATTCAACCAATATTCAATCTTGCATTGTTGAAGCAAGTATTCTTGTCATTTTCTCTCTTGTGGAAGATATTTTGATCTACCAACTATTCCTAGGGGTGTTGTGGAGTCACCATTAACTCCAGCAAACTCAACCCAAAAAGATGATGCAACTAATGAGGACACACCAAATACATCAATCATAATGTTGTTCTTGTTTCCCAAACCTCGCAACCCTTGAAAGATGTTTGGTTGATTAACTTTGGTGCTAGTAAGCATATGATAGGAAATAGGGAGCTCTTTGATACTCTAACTAATCAGTCCACTAGAGATCAAGTTTGGGTTGTAGATAATAAGGAGATGTTGTAGAAGGAATTGGAAATGTCATCATTCCTCTTAGGATGAGAAGTTGTACCCTTACGAAGGTTCTTTATGTTCCAGTTTTGACCATAAATCTCTTGTTTGTTAGTCAAATTTTGAATCACAAAATTAAGGTGGAGTTTTAGGTCAAGGAAAGCATAAAATCTTATTTTATCTCTAGAGAAGGTATGATAATTGTTAGAGCTTTTATGAAGGATCACTTATTTGTACTAGATGCAGTCTTCTCTACAGTTGCTCTATCTATCTCTAGAGCTAAATCTATTGTTCTCTAGTATTATCAATATGGGCACCTTTTAGCCAGCTCCTTCTATTAGCTTAGCTCTAAGGAGATGGTAAGAGGACTTCCTCATCTATCCCATTCTTTGCATATGTGTCCTAGATGTCTTGCAGGAAAATAAAATTGAGATTTGTTCAAGTCAAGTACCCTCCATGCAAAGTAACGTCTTGAGGATGTGCATACCAATCTATGCAAACCCTTGTCTTCTTCCTTTCAAGTATGCAAACACTTCTTTAAATTGTTTGTGGGTGATCTCTCTCATAAGACTTGTGTGTACTTTCTCATGAAGAAGAGTGAATCCTTTGCATACTTTTAGGACTTCTACTAGCGAGTTGTACATGAGAGACAAGAAATTCTCTTCTTATCCTCCACTTAGATTGAGGGGGGAATTCACATAGGAGTTCTTGTCATTCCTAAAGTTTCATGGCAGCAAACAACACTTGACTACCCCTTGTACACCCCAGCAGAATGGTGTTACAAAGTGTCACAAGCAGACTATCATGGAGATGGATAAATGCATGCCTTCCTCAACTCAATTGGAAGCAATTTGGGCAAAATAATTCCAAACAATTGTGTATCTTCTTAATAGGGCTCCTACAAAGATATTGCAAGATAGGACACTAGAAGAGTTATGGAGAGGTTATTATCCTTCAATCTCTCATCTTAGATTATTTGGTTGTACTGCATATATACATATCACAACTCATAGGAGGAAGAAGATTGATCCCAAGAATGTCGAGATCTTAAATAATTTTAGTGCACTAATTCAAAATTTTCTTGTAATGTATGCTCCTTAGGATAAGAGAGGATGCTTAAATGTGAGGATGTGAAATGAAATGTCTTTAAATGTCAAGACATAGAAATAATTTGTGTAAATGTGCTTTTAGTGGGCTCACAACAACTAGAAATGAGCATGAATGGTCAAATTTGAATTTTGAATTTTTAAAATTTGAGGGTCATATCTACGAATGTAATATCAATTCGACAACCACAAAAATCATCCAAGATAACAAAACAGTAAAATTTGTGCAAGGAATAAATTTATAGTCGTGATGATCACAATCAATGTAGAAATATGAAATAATGTGCAAATATGATAAGACTTTGTTAAATGTAAGAAAATGTGTATATGAAGATATATGAAATCTAAAAAATAAAACCCAATTTTACACTAAATTATATAATTTGTCAATTATACTATTTTCCAATATATATTTGTATTTGAAACATTCCCTTAAAATAAACACAAAATTAAATAAAAAATAACAATAATATTGCTAACTTCAACATTACACTCTAATAGGAATATTTTTATTTTATTAAATTTGTAGCTCCCTCTCCCTCGCCACCCCAAAAAAAAATTTTAAAAAAAATAAAGAATTCTTTGTAAAAGGAATCGCCACAAATTTTGGTCTTTTTCGATTCGTAACACGAATATTTTCTTTTGTCGTACAGGACATTCGTGGCGGGCTACGTGGGCGTGTCCTGTCTACATACACCCACCTGTCACTCTAAACACATGCCATCACACACGAAGTCACCAAATATCTAGTTTATCGCTTAAAAAATAGACGTCTGATACACACGAAGTCACCAGTTCGAATCACAGCAAGAGCTTTCATACAGATTAAAACATGCCGGTCCGAAGGGTTGCCATAGGCGGAGCCGACGAGGCCACCCATCCCGATTCTCACAGAGCCGCCATAGCTGAGTTCTTCTCCACTCTTATCTTTGTCTACGCAGCACAAGGATCTGTCATGGCTTGTGGTAACTCAAAACATATTATTTTAGTTTTAGTTAATCCTCTTCTCTATCTCTTCTTTTTGTCTGCAATTATTTATTTAGTTTTTTGGTGCAAAGATCTTCCAAAATTCTTTGATATCTTCCAGAAAATAAACTTTTTTGGAAAAAGAATACTTTTCAGTGTAGCTTTGGCATTTTTGTACAACTGAATACAGTTTTGTATTGATAGTAAAAATCTCAGACATAATATTAAAATTAAACTTGTAGTGGTCCATAATATTGTATTAAGCTTTGTTATTTAGTACATAATATTGTATTAAGCCAAACCCATAATAAATTAATAATAATAATAATATTTGAAGTATTGAGTTGTTGGTGTTTCCACGAGAGAAATGAAGGAAAGTTTTTAACTTTTTTAATTTTTCTAAGGAATTTATTTGCTTTTCAAGTATTGAGTTGTTTAGTTTTCCACCTGTTTATTTTTTAAATTTCCTAAGATATATATATGTGTGTGTGTGTGTGTATGTTATTGAGTTCTTGATTTAACTAAATTAAGATTTATTTTCTTTAACTCCATACCTAGTAATAAAAGTTATTTCTTGTTTAAATGAAGCTTGTTCTCTTACCCCGACAGTAATTGTGGTAGCTATTTTTGTCTCTCGACGTAAAATTTTAAGGTAATAATGAGATATTTATAATTTTGCATGCAGCGAAGATGACAGGCAGTGCACCGACGACATCTGGCGGTCTGGTGGCGATAGCGCTGGCGCACGGTTTAGCGTTTTTCGTGGCCGTTGCAGTGGCGATTAACATATCCGGCGGTCACGTCAACCCCGCGGTGACGTTCGGTGCTCTTGTCGGAGGCCACGTGTCGCTTCTGAGAGCCGTTATGTACTGGATTGCGCAGCTTCTGGGCGCCGTCGTTGCTTGCCTGCTTCTCATGTTCACCACCGGAGGGGCGGTAAGTCATTTAACTCTCTTTTCTTCTTTTGGATCCGCACATGATATTATATTTAACACCTCTCTCGCCTCCTACCTTGCAACCAAAAAAATGCATGAAAATAATCTTTCCTTAATAAAGAAAATTATGAGTGCTATCTCATCCTTTCTCTTTAGTAAAGCAAAAACAAAATCTCGAATGAAAAAACTGAGGAAAATAAACTTGAAAGGAAAAAAGTATGTGATCTCAATCCTCTGTCTCATAAGAGAGTGGGGTTGGGGTAAAGTTGTTTGGTCTTAATCTCTGTAAAGGAATGAGAAAATATATATAAACCTGATCCCTACGGAGTGGATTTGGGCTTTTATTTTATCTCTTATACTACCTAATGAATTAGAAGGAAAAAGTATAATCCTAATCCTTATGGATAGATAAATTATGATTATCTCAAGGGAGTGAGGTTGAGATCTTCAATCTCTCATGATAAAGAAGCAATAGAAAAAAGGTATACATAAAAAATACAATCCTAATATCATCATATCTCAAGGGAGTGGGATTGGGGTCTACGGGTCTACTTCTATCTCTTAATAGCAATGAGCAAAGGAAAAATATAATCTTAATTTCCACAAAAGTGAGGTGGAGTCTCCTTTTATCTCCTATAGTAACGAAGCAATGAGCAAAGGAAAAATATAATCTTAATTTCCACAAAGCTTTTATCATTTTGAATACCGTATTTCCTCTATGATTTTATGTTCTATGATTTTATGTTGGCCGTGTGTAACAGATCCTATAAACTGATAAGTGTATTTCCTCTATGATTTTATGTTGGCCGTGCGTAACAGATCCTATAAACTGTAAAACTCATTGATCCATGTTTCATGAGTAGTGACAAGAACCCATCTCTCATGATAATGAACGGTCCACTTAGTACTGGGATGGGTCCCAGGAAGGCTCAATACTTCACCTCTGTTAGATGCAATGAGTGCTAAGTGGACCATTCATTATCATGAGAGATGGGTTCTCATGAACCACTATTTTGACTCATAAAACTATGAGTTTGACTCATAAAATTACATGATCAAATCCTATTTTGACTCATAAAACTACACGATCGAATCCTAATAGCAATATCACAAGATTCTATAAACATTTCTTCTTTTGGCGGGCCGTACTACTTATACTGTTTTTTAAACATCATCCAATTCGACCATTAGAAAGGTTGATTCCTAATAGCAATATCACAAGATTCTATAAACATTTCTTCTTTTGGCAGGCCGTACTACTTATACTGTTTTTTAAACATCATCCAATTCGACCATTAGAAAGGTTGATTTTAAAGGAAAAAATAATTATTTACCATACCAATTATTGACCGTTAATGATATTGCACAGTCTAATATAATCTTGTATACTCATTTTAAGATTTCTAAAACAATTATAAATTGTTTAAGATTTTTTTTCTAAATTATTTATTTGTATACAATGGAATTGGAAGCTTTTAAAGGGACTATTGATTTAGTTTGTGTACATATTTATCAATTTAGTTTAGTTTTTTGTAAAGCTATCCATATGTATACAGTGCTTATAATTTCGCAAGCTGTCTTACTGGATTATTTACTTCTATAAAAAGGGCAATATAATTTCTAATCAATTTTATATACACTGCCCATTGCTCTTGAGCTATCCATCTGAAACATGATTAAGTATTGCTTTTAATATGTGCTTAAGCTATCTATTTGAAACATGATATGTATTAAGATTATAAATACAAAATGAGTATCTCATTGAGATAATGAATGAGGGAGTGATTTTGATGAAAAATTAATCAATCACGGAGTATAATTTGGAAAGTTGATCAAAATTAAACACACAATGATTTTTACATAACTCATGGACTGTAGAAGTACTCTTAGCGACTGTCGTTTTCATTTTGAGTGTGTATATATTAATTTTGGGTGTGTCTATGCAGCGCATCTCAGCGTTGAGGGTGGCACACGGGGTAGGCGCGTGGAATGCACTGGTGTTTGAAATGGTGATGACGTTTGGGTTGGTATACACAGTGTATGCGACGGCCATTGATGCCAAGAGAGGGCGGCTGGGCATGATAGCACCCCTTGCAATAGGGCTGATAGTGGCTGCAAATATATTGGCCAGTGGAGCTTTTGAAGGCGCTTCCATGAATCCTGCAAGGGCCTTTGGACCAGCTCTCGTCAGTTGGTCATGGCGCTACCAGTGGATTCACTGGGTCGGTCCCTTTCTTGGAGGAGGCCTCGCTGGTATTATTTATGAATACTTCATGACTCCCACTGAACCTGCTCACAGGCCATTGACAGCTGAGGATTACTGAGCTTCATCTTCAGCTTACGTTTTTCCTTTCGCCTTTTTTTTCCTGTTTAAAAACTCGGGGCGTGCAGTGTAGTCTTGTGCATGTATGTTTGTACAGCTTTTAATTTATCACAAAATTTGGTATTAGATTTCAGAAAATGTGTAAACGCTTTTATACTAGCAGAAAACGTTGATATTAGACGAGAATGCGATCAAGATATGTACTTGGTTGTTATTAAACTCTCTTATTAAAAGAATAGAGGACCAACTTTTACTATTGGTATGTCTTAATATTTCAGTACAGGTTTGTTTCAATTCTTTAATAGAAATAATGAGAGTCTTGTTAGATGATTTTTGGATTCCATTGTGTAAGACAATTTGCATCAATGTTTTGGATCACACTACATGATTCATCATCAACGTTTCAATTTTTCTTCTTGAGCTCTCAGCTATCCTAATGATGGATCGCAGAGTGTGGTCCAAAACGTTCAGGTTTGTTTCAATTCTTTAATAGAAATATGAGAGTCTTGTTAGATGATTTTTGGATTCGATTGTGTAAAAAAATTTGCATCAATGTTTTGGATCACACTACATGATTCATCATCAACATTTCAATTTTTCTTCTTGAGCTCTCAACTATCCTAATGATGGATCGCAGAGTGTGGTCCAAAACGTTGATACAAAAACTTGTACACAATCGAATCCATAAATCATCTAGAAAGGATCAATATGGATTGTGGAAATGTCAATTTTTCTTCTTGAGCTTCTCAGCTATTCTAATGATGGATCACAGAGTGTGGTCCAAAACGTTGATACAAAAACTTGTACACAATCGAATCCATAAATCATTTAGAAAGGATCAATATGGATTGTGGAAATGTGATATTATTAAGAAATAATAAGATTTGCAATAGGAGGCACCATTAGTCATTCTGATCCTAAACACCTCCATATGAACCTTTACATTTGAGTATTTGTTTTTTGTTTTTTTACAATAGCTGAAGGTTTTTTTTAACTTCTTTTCTCGAATTTTAACAATTCTAGTTGATGAACTATTGCTATCCAATGAGCCTGACATGATCCCTATAAAGCCTTATATAGTTTTTCCTTGGCTGGTGTTCTATTGTCTTACCTATACCTACCATGTTTTCTTCCACCTTATTTGTAACCTTTCTATCTTCATCACATCCAATCAAGCAAGAAAAAAATGGTGGACTTATGGCATCTTCATCTCTGAGTTTTCTATAAAGCCTTATATAGTTTTTCCTTGGCCTTATATAGTTTTTCCTTGGCTGGTGTTCTATTGTCTTACCTATACCTACCATGTTTTCTTCCACCTTATTTGTAACCTTTCTATCTTCATCACATCCAATCAAGCAAGAAAAAAATGGTGGACTTATGGCATCTTCATCTCTGAGTTTTCTAAATGTCTGCAATTTATAGTTTGAGATTTAAAATGTTTATACATTAAAATTGTTATAATATGTGAAAGTATATAAAATTTTAAAATATCTTATCATCCAATACATTAAAATTGTTATAATATGTGAAAGTATATAAAATTTTAAAATATCTTATCATCCATCCAAAATGAGTAATGGTGGGGCCATCTCTGAAGTTGTTTAAATGTTCATAATTTAAAATTAAGAGTAATGGTGGGGCCTATAAGAAATTATCTCTGAAGTTGTTTAAAAGTTTATAATTTAAAATTAATGATTAAAATGTTCATACATTAAAATTTAATAAAATGTGAAAGAATATGAAAATGAAAAAAATTGTGATAGGTTCAACCTTAAAAATAATATAATTTATTTAGAAACAAATTTCAAAACCAACATTAAATATTTTATTTTACTCTATTTTTCAAATCTCCCTTTAATTTTTTCTTATTTTACTCAAAAAATTATCATTATCTAACAAAGAAACTTTTAAACTAAATTTTGAATTTTTTTTTTTAAACATTTTATTTTTCACTCAATAATATATGAAAGTTTAAACAAACATGAGAAAGAGAAAGAATGAGAACTAAAATACAATGAATAACATTATAAACATATGAAAGTTTAAACAAACATGAGAAAGAGAAAGAGTGAGAACTAAAATACAATGAATAACATTATAAACAAAATGGCAAGCAGTTTGATTTTTGTTTTTAAACATTTTGTTTTTCACTCAATAATATATGAAATATGAAAGTTTAAATAAACATGAGAAAGAGAAAGAGTGAGAACTAAAATACAATGAATAACATTATAAAAAAAATGGCAAGCAGTTTGATTTTTTTTTTAAACATTTTGTTTTTCACTCAATAATATATGAAATATGAAAGTTTAAACAAACATGAGAAAGAGAAAGAGTGAGAACTAAAATACAATGAATAACATTATAAACAAAATGGCAAGCAGTTAGCTGGGAAGATAAAATATATTCATTATAAACAAAATGGCAAGCAGTTAGCTGGGAAGATAAAAAAAAATTACTGGTTCTTTTATGAAAGTTTAAACAAACATGAAAAAGAGTGTTCACTAAAATACAATAAATGACATTATAAAAACAAAATGGCAAGCTGGGAAGATAAAAAATTACTAGCTCCTTTCTTCCATCTTAAAGCCTCCTTTAAGTTCAATTTGGAAATCCATGCAACAAGTGTCTAATTTCTTAGATTGGAAAAGTTCTCTACAACATATGTTTAGTTTTGGATCTTCATCCATATAGTGGAATGCACTAGTAAAATATCATGGCCAACCACTTTTTGCCGTTCCAAGGATGGCATATGTTTTATTTAAAAAAGGAGTTCAAATTTTTTGGGGATTTGTGGGATTTTTATGTTTGGGACTGGGTTAATTGCAAAATCTTAAAGCATAACTTTGGTTTAAGTTAAAATTATTAAGGGTTTGTTATCTTTGTTAAGTCATTGGTTCCTTTTGATCTGATTATGAAGTTTTCTACCCCTCTTGGTGGTGGTTTTCCAAGTGCCAATTTGCTCTATTTCCTCTCAAAAAGTCTACTTGAATCTGCTACTACACTTGCCATTGAATCCAAGATTGAATCAGAAATTTAATTGTAGGTTTTAGGAAAAACTTGGAAAAAATTGAGTGCTCAAATTTGGCATTCTAAAATTCAAGCTAATGTGCAAATTTTAGTTTGGAAAATCTTATGTTGCAAGTTGTCCATTGGTCTAGCAAGTTGGAATATATGCAGATCCAACCAGTTAAATGTTCTTATTTTAAGCATAGTGAAAGCATGAAACATATATTTTGGGACTACCCTTTGTCTAAATAAAATGGAAGGCTATCTTTACTTATCTCTTGGTGATTTTTTAGCATGTTTTGAGTTGGGAAGAAGCAATTTGGGGTTTGGGTCTTCAAAATAATATCATTGTTGATTCTATAAGGTGGATTGTTTGGTTTAATATATGGAAAAGTAGATGTATGATAGTTTTTTCAAAGCATAATATTCATCTAGAATCAAAAATTCTAAGTTCTTACTTTGACATCATTTCGTAAACTATTTTCCTGTGCTCACAACTGTAGGAAGTTTCAAATGAAAATGTGACAACCAACCATCACATGGATAAAAATGATGTAATCTGTTCTAAACAAATATAACAACTTTATTAAAATTTAGTCTAATGTTGTTATTTTTGCAGTTGTTCATTGTTGTTGTAACTTTTTCTTTGATGAGAAGTTTTTTTTTGTTCTCCTTGGTTTGTTAACTCAATCTTTTCTGGGTTGCTCAATTATGGCTATATAAATTCTCATTCTTGGCAGCCTTTGGTTGCCTCCTTTATGTAACAGTTTTTCTTGTTTCCATACCAAAAAAACACACTAAAGTGCACCTTAACTTTTCCTTATTATAGAAAAACATGGATTAGCTATACCAAATAAAATGGACCACCAATGTAGTGATTTAGTAATCTCAAGAAAACCCTAATTCCAAGATAGAAATACTAAGATATCTTACAACTCCTTGACTCAAGAGAAAGTCTACATTGTAAAATAATATAAAACAAATCTCAACCCAAAATGTGTAACGTATAAGTTCCCACTAACCAATAGCCACTTAAATTACACAGTTGGCAATGGAATAGCAAGCCCAAAAAAAGTATACAAGGTGATAGCCCTACAATAACCACCAAGTTTCAAATTGCAATAATGAGTGCCTTTGGGACTAAAAATGATTGTTAAATAAAAAAAATCATTCACTATATTATTTAGTATGACATATCATTGAATCAGTTATAATTCAATAAAGAATCTATAAAACTAGTATTAAGTTAAATCAATAATCAAAGCACTTTTTATATAGAACATGTAATGAATAAAATATAACAAATCCTATGAATGGATTGAAATTGTTATAGGATCCAATTTGCACCCCTCTCACAAATTCCCCTTTTGCAACCCCTACTTTAAAAAAACCAAACTTGACTAGATAATTCCACATCACGTATATGCCTTGCATCCACTTGGTGTTTGTCCTGTGTGTCAGTGGGGGAGTTTCTGTCAAGGATGCGTGTGTGGCATGCGAACATCTACGCGATGCGTTATCATCCTTGATAGATTCCTACCTCTGGAGTCTGCAAGGATGTTATGTTCCCCATTGGGGATGAAGTGTAATGCCTTTATGTCGACCAACCGACCCAAAAATGACTCTTTCCCTTCGAAAACATCTTGAAATGCATATCATTCTCATTCACTTAATCTCTTTTTACAATTTGGACTCCATTCTACACCAACTTGATCTTTTGAACACTCCTTGAGAAATTCAACACATCTTCTTCACATCTTGTTGCACCTTTTTCCACCATTGGAGTTGTAAATTGGTGTCCCAAGGGACTAGTTCTTCACTGTTACGACAACGTAGACCTTACCAATCTTTTTCCTCTTCTACATGCTTGAGGTCACTTCGATTGAGAAGGTGACATTGCTTCTTTGTTGTTGTGATTGTTTAGTATTCTTTCCTACTATTTCCTTTATCGCATTTTCTATTTTGTGGCTTTTGTAGTTGTCTATGAAGGTGGAAACACCAAAGCAGGGATTTGACTGAAGAAAACCCCTATACAACCCCAAAAATTTTCCTCTCAAGACTAGTTGTATATAGGTCTACGTGCATGTGGAGCTTGCTAGCGAACTGGACTCTCAATGAGTTGGACTTCATCATCTTTACTTCAATTGTCTTCTTTATCACCTTCATAGTTATTCCTTGTATTTCGTTATTTATCATTATGTTTATTATTCATTAGCTAGACCATTAGTAGTTTCTTTTGTGTTTGGCACTATACTTTTCACTTTATGGTCATACGAATGCAAGTGCCCAAGAGATATGTCAGTGTACCGCGCTATCGTCCCTGACCCACACTGTTGTCCTCAGGCAAAGAGTTGTCTGAGGTATAGTTTAGATTCCAGAAACTAGCTCGTTTAGCCCCATCCAAACATTAGGATTAGTAGAGTGATAGAAGAACTTGAGAGTGCTCTTCACTCTCTATCCTCAACCTAAAACACCCACTTAGCTTGAGGTAAGTTAGGGCAGCCCTCCACTCTCGGCTCTTTGTGACCTAGAGCCTTGGTGTGGTTGGTCCCCTACATTACACCACCAAATTATACTTTTAGTCTATTGTGATTATATAGTATAGTAGAAATAAAAAAAACAATTCCAAGAGACTCTATCTATTGTGGTGAAGTAAACTATTCATTATGTCTTAGAATAATGTGAGTGGATGGTTTTCATTTAGTGAATTATTTTTTTTTTATATTAAAATTAGGGGAAGGGCCCCTAAACCCATAAGTTTAAGCTAAAAAAACTAAAAACCAAAGTCCAACCAAGCCAAATAACTAGTAACAAGAAAAAGGAGGCATGCAGACCTCATAAACTGTTCAAACATAGGAAAGTAGGCATGTAGGCTTGAATGACAAGGAAACAACAAAGAGAACAAAACATAACCAAAACTTTTACAGCAAAGACAACAAAATAGAATCATCTTTTTAAAGGAGGAAATAAAATCCCAATTAGCCTTCAGTAGGTCCATGGCTTCCCGCCAGTCCTTCGTACTAACACAATCTAAAACCGAAGTCCTCTAAGTCCTCTCCTCCAAATCTTACCCAATTTTCCTTTTAATTTTTTTGATTTTTGACTTCTTTGACACCGTTCCAAAGATCGAATGTTGCATGATCCCATCCATAAAAGTAGTTATTTTTCTAATAGCTTCGTGAAGGACCACAATCCTATTTTTAATGTCCTCACCATGACCATCAATCTCATCCTTCAAGGAGCAACTAGCCCTTTTATGCGCTTTATCCTCCACATTTTGGTCAAGGTTGTTGCATGTGTCTTCTTTGTTTACCATTTCTTCATTCTCAACATTAATGTTATCATTTTGTCAACATCCTCCTCACATTCAGGTTCTTCTGAAGCATTTTTATTCTTTTCTCTCGATATTTCCTCATCGCTACTAATCTCCCTCTCCTCCTCAACACTGAATTCTTCTTCTTTATCCTCCATCTTGATGTTATCTTGATTATCTTCCTCACACTTAGGAAGGAAATCATCATCTGATTCATCCAAACCCTGATCATCAAGCTCTAACCTTTTCCCTTTATTCTTACCAAGTTGTAGGGGGAGGCAATTTCTCCTCGTTGTAACCATTATGCTACGGCAAGGCTTTCTCACCTTCCTTAAAGAACTTGTCTTTGAATTTCTACTACTTCCCATTGTAGATCTTTGCAACCTTAGGTCCTTTGCATTGGAGGCTCGTAGCTTTCGCAATTAAGCTAGCAGTAACTTCAAAGTGAATACCATCAATAACAACCTTACTCGTGTTCTAGAAATTGCAGAATTTGGAAGTTAGATTAAATTATCATGCACCAACATAGCCTGGAAGAATGGGGTGAGGCCAAATTCTTCAGAAAAAATCCACAAATCAACATTTTGTTTAAGTGAGGTGCAAGACAGAGGTTCAAATCTTTTTCTTGCCCCCCCCATTTTGGCAGCAAGGTGATTGAACAAAGGCTAAAGGGGGATCTTCACACAAAACTTAGCACATCGAGTGAAAGGAATGGGATTTGAAATGCAAGAATAAATATTAATAAAGGGGTGGCCAAAAGGAGGAGACACTAAATGGCTCATGTCAAGCTTGCAAGTAACTATGGTCCTAGATTGCCCATTATGTCGCTTGTCAGGAATACTATATACTTAACGCACAAAAGAATGAAGTGGAGAGAATCCTTACTTGAGATGCCAATCTAGAAATCTTTCATTTCCATAATAACTTTTCTTTTGTGGAAATCTATAAGGTTCTGGGAATTAATGGACATAATTACCAAATTTAAACACAAAATAATGACCCTACCCTTCGTGTGATGAGTGATTAAATCCTCGTGATTCATTATAATATTAGGATATGTGTAGGATCATGGTATGCCAAAAAGTGGCAATGAGGAAAAAAACACGTCTTTCATCAACCCAAAAACGTAAAAATATCGTGTTGACTTTTTTTAGGCTCGGGTGTCAATACACACCACCAAAGCAAACACCAATCCTAGTTTTCCATATCGGATATCCGATTTGTAAAAAGAATATATATAAAAAAATTGTTGTTGTTTTAAAGTAACGGTCTACAAATCAGATATCCGATTTGAAACGGATATCCGATTTGTAGACTGTTACTTTAAAACAATGAAAATAGTTGTATATATATGATTTTTACAAATCGGATATCCGTTTCAAATCGGATATCTGATTTGTAAAAATCATATATATACAAAATTTGTTGTTTTTTTAAAGTAATGGTCTAGAAATTGGATATCTGATTTGAAACGGATATCCAATTTGTGTACACATAGACCTAAGGATTAATTGTATATGGTAGAAGGTTTAAGGGTTAAACTTTAAGGTTTAGGGTATATGGTAGAGGGTTTAAGGGTCAAGGGTTATAAGG